>PVHY01025658.1:0-18137 GCA_004024945.1 Uropsilus gracilis
GTGGACTAGGAAGGGGAGGGAAAGGGGCGGCAGGAGGAGGGCGAAGCACAGAGAGGAGAGGAAATTGGTCAACGCCCCCAACTGTTATCCGATTTTAGATTTGGGTTTCGAAAGGGGGGAGATGGGGACAAAGCGCGTCGGTTAGAGCGGGGAAGCAGTGCGTACCCCTCCGGAGAGCTGGGGCTAGGGGTTCCGAGGCCCAGGCGCGCCCCTCCCGGGCCCAGCCTGCCCAACAACCCTCCAGGACCCGACTTGGGCGGGACGGTCGCCTGGAGGAGGGCAGCTGGCAAGAGGCTGCTTCGGCCACCCCCGGGCTGGCTGATGCTGCGGATGCCTCGCTTCCCTCGTCTTCAAACCGGGCTCTGGGCACGCAGGACGGTCAGTTTTAACCAGTTTGGTTCCGATCCGTCCCGGGGAGTACACCGGGTCTCGCTGACCGGGAATCGGAGACGGCGAGTTGTTAGGCTAAGGACGCCCGGGGCTGCGCCCGCTGCGGGATCCCCGACACCGGGCCCCGCGACGCAGCCGACTGCACCCTACGTGCTCGACTCCGAGTAGGAAGAACCTGAAGTTGCCTTGGAAGGAACGATGAAACGCGGCAATTCTGAGCCTAGGGTCACGTAGGGCGTTGTTTTGTTTTGGTTGCAATTTCATTTAGCCCATTCCAAAAACGACTCCCTCCCCAGGGAGCGGTAGGACCGGCTATTGATAAGCAGTGTGCTCCAATAGCGGGACTCGTCCCCCCGGGAACATAAAAACTGGTTTTTCTTTGCTTGATTCGCAGAGTTATTGTCGCTGGTGGCAAATGCGGGTCTCCCTGCGCTACTGGTGCGGAGCCGGGCGGACAGCGCGGCCTTCCCAGCCTGGAGCTCTAGATGGCGCCAGCGAGCCGCACTCGCCAAACTCCTCTTACGGGAATCAAGAGCGACTGTCAAACATAAAAGCAAATCAGAGTTTTCAGTTTTTTTTAATGTGTTAAGAATGTTATTCCTTAAGAAAATTTGTAGCTAAATTATTCTCACTTAAAATAAACACTTAGTATACCAATTACACAAATGGGCGGGATTTATGTGAGATTTACTTCATCTGCATTTTTGGAGTGGGAGAGAGAGCCTTGGTGAATACAGATAATAGATGCAAATAAGATTAGAGTTAAAATAAATAAAGTTTCCATCTGAATAAAAAGAAATTCAATCTTAGACGACTTGTAACGATTTGACGGAATGTCCAGACACGCAGCTCAGGTGCGCAAGCTAATCTCTTCCAAGTAATGCTGTTTTCCCACCTTGGGAGGGAAAAAAAACCTCGTTCCCTTGTTTTCTTTTTCTTCATCCGTAGGATTCCATTTATTTCGGGGGTGGGGGGCAGTCTGATAAGGCAATCGCCAGGGGAGGGTGGAGGTTGGGGCTGGGTGGGCTCAGGGCGGCGGAGGAAAACTTAGTCCCGGTTCCCTTGCAGCGCACAAGGCTACGGAACAGGAAACGCAGGCAGAAACCCGCTGAAACGAAATCGCGTTTCTCTGCATCCCCGCCTGAGTGGGACTCGGGGCCCACGTCGGTGCCCCGGACCCCAGGCCTCAGTCCCACAGCCCCGCAGCGGCCGCAACCCCGGTCTGCACCCGGAATCCTGGCTCCGGTCTTCCGCCCAGGTGGCCGAAGCTCCGAGGTGGCCCTGGGGAGACGCGGCCCCACCTCAGGTGGAGACGCAACTGATCTTGGGGTTCTTAGGCTCTCCCCTCCACGCAACGACCTCCACGAAGAGCAGCGATTCGGCGGGTTGCCACCGCTCGGGTCAAAGTTCGCCGGGGGCCCCTAGGACTTGGCGGGGGCGGGGGGGGTGTTGGTGGTGAGCAGAGGTGAGGGGGTCTATTTTTCTGTAGGTTTGGGCACGGGGTCTGGGGCTCTGCTCCCTCGGGGTTCAGGTCCCCCAAGCTGCTCTCGCGGCTGGACGCTCGAGCCCCGGCCTCCGCCCGCGGTTCCCCGGAGCCGCGGTGATGGACGTCTGCTGACCCGCAGGGCAAAGGCAGCGCGCAGAGGCCTTGATCACTGGGCTGCGGAGGGAACCGCGCGGCAAGCGGGACCTGAGCGGCCAGGCCCTTTGATCTGCCTTTATTATCAACAAGAAACAAAGCTGCCTGAAACAGACGCCCCGGCGCCCTCGTCCCTCCGGAAATCCCGCCACACCCTCACCTCCGCACCAGCGGCCCGCAACCCCCGAACCCGCCAGGCACCGTCTCGGCCTCCAGCGTCCAGTGCCGAAGCCCCGGAATCAAGGCGCCGCTGCCAGCTTCTCCAGACGCGCCGACCTTAACCAGAAGGCGCGCGGGGGAAGGGGCTGAGGTCCGGGTTACGACGTGTGTGAACCGGGAGAGAAAATGGCCAAAGTAAGGGCAAACTCGAGGAGGAAGAGGGGAGCAGCCGAGGGAAGGAGCCACCGGACCTCAGGCGGCAAACGCCCCATCCGGAGACCCTCGCTGAATCTTTTATCGATACTTTTTGCTTCTTGGCTTTTCAAGGGCAGCGTTTGCGAGAAAACATTCTGTTAGGAACAGCATCTTCTCTTCCCTAAAAATCAAAGCCTTCGTTCAAGTCCCCAAGACGGACAATAATCCCCCCCCAAAAAATCTTTTTTCCATTGGGCTTGACTTTGCCTGTATTTCCTATTGTGTGGGGAGCCTTTTAGAAATATTTTTATGCTGCAAATAATGTATTTTCTAAATGGACTTTTTTTTTTCGAATTGCGAAATTATCTCACTTGCCAATTTCCTTTTCGCCTCTTCCTCTCTTCTCCCTCTTTTTTAAACTGGGCTGTTAAGTTGGTGGTCAGAAGACAAAGAGAGTGAAAATAATTTTCATTTCAATAATTGCCTTCTGGTCAATTTAACTGTGCCTTATTTTGAAAGAGACTGTCTAAATGAGATTCCTGTCCCAAATGTGTTCCCAGGCCTGATCCCAGCCTTTAATTATTCCTGAGTTTTTTTTCTTCAGAATAAGACGCCGCACTGAGTAATCACAAAGAAGTCAGAGAGCATCCTTGAACCTTTTCAGAAGCAGCGCCACTGATATTCAAATAACCTGCGAGGGCCATTTGACGGCGCGGGGACCTAGGCATTTCCAATTCACTATTTGCATAGATCAGCCGTCTTTGAAAAGGAAAGGAGCAGTTGTCTTCCATAACATTAAAAAGCCTAGTTATCAAATCAAGTGCTTAGTTTGGGGGCTTTTAAAACGTTTACATTTTATCTCAGGTTGCCCTTTACCGTTTGACATGCAAATTTGGTGCAGTTAATTTAGACAATTAAAAAGATCTTCAAGGGAGCTTTGTCACGGAGAATATTTGGAGTTCTCCCCGTGGACCAGCTGAGATAAAGTTGGCCAGAACAAATGATGTCTAGGAGATTAATTAGATATTTGATAAGACATGAATCCCTAATAAGGGAATACAAGGCACAGGGGGCTGCTGTGTGCTCTAAGTCAAAATTAATAACATTTAACAAGATTTTCATTTAGGCATGAAATGTCTTTTCCGGGGTATTGACTCGCGATTTATTCCCCTGAGTTGCCTCCCAATGTAGAAGGCCTTGGGAGCGAAAAGACTTCCTTTAAAAAGCTTTTTCATTTCACAGATTGTTTTAAGATCACTTTTTAAAAACAAACCCACTGGAGTTTTGTCTGACCCCTCCGGGAGGTGTAGACACCTCCCCAGTTAAAGCTGCCAAGGACCTTTCTTTTCTTTTCCAGGCACTCCAGAGCTTTAAAAATGTCACCTTTTGAGAACGTTCCCAGTAAGTAATACAACTAGACGTTCTTGCAACCCAATTTAATTTACGCTGTTGATATACAAATAAATATTTTTGACTTCTCAAAAACGTATATGTATTATGGCTTTCATAACTCACATAACCTTACATCGCTAAAACTAACATTAAGGGAATTTTTTTTTCCCCCAACAACAACAGGAAAAAATAAAAACAAAAACAAACCTGCCCCACGTAAAGGTTATTGAGGAGGGGAACGGAATTTTAAAAAAAAAAAGAAGTGTATTGTTCAGAGTCCTTTAATAATACCAAAATGAAAATATGATGTCAAGATTTTCTTCATACAGATAAACCGCATTTAATTTCTTTAGATGACCTTAACTTACGTGTTTGTGAGTGAAATGATAACTCAACATTTTAAATATCTTTTACATATATACTGACTTTCACAAAGTGCATCAGAAAATTAAAAAAACTCCCTGAATTTCAGGAATTCACCAAAAAACTCTATTCGAATGAACATTTACAAGAAAATAAAAGAGAACACAATCTTTTAAACCCTATTTATACAGATGTTATGAAATACAGAGAAACTTTCACTAGACTTCCAGTTTAATTTCTCACCTTTAGCCTTTTTGATGCTTCCTTTTTTTAGGAAAAAGTCTCATTGTAAGTAGATATCAAGCAGGACTTGGAGCATTTTATATATAATATAATCCACACAAAGGGTCTGTTTTTATAGGTCCCGTTTGTTTTCAAATGTTCTGACAGTCCTTTGCAAGGGTGGTGGCCTGGTTTTTGAGAAAAGGAATGGGAAGGGTCGTAGACAGGGGTGGGAAGTGGGGGAGAAGGGGATGTTTCTGTGTATTGCTCTTCGCTCGCGAAGTTTGTGCGAGTGGGTGTGTGCGTGTGAGTGTGTGTGTGTCCGCGCGCGCGCGCGGGCGCGCGCGAATGTGCGTGCTTAGGGTTGTAGGGCTCCGGTGTCTGTGTGTCTGTGTGTGCAGTTTTTAAGTGTCATTTGTGTCGGAGGTTGGTTCGCTTTTGTTCCTGGACCACGCGTTGGATTTTCATCTGGGCTCGGACAGCAGAGGGGCGCTCCTGGCGTGGCCGGCGAGCAGCTGCCCGGGAGCCGGGCGCTGTTCCACCTCGCGCCGGCCGGGGGGCGTCACTGGAGCCCCCGCCCGTCCGTCGCCAGCTCGCTCGCTCGCCCACCGAACCTCGCTCACTCTCCGTGTCTCTACTCGTTCGCGCCTCTCGCCCGGCCTCTTAAGAGTCGTTGGGGCCCGACGCCGCTTCCTTGCCTCCCGCCGAGGCCGCTGCAGCGGCCGCCGCCGCCGCTGCTGCGGCCGCCCGGGCCGCACTGACGCCCGAGTCGTGCAGGATGAGGTCGGGGGACTCGGAGCGGGGCGTCTCCAGGTTGCTGGCGTCCGTGTCACTGTCGCTGCCCTTTTTACCCCCGCCGCCCCCGTTGTGCGTCTTAATGTGTTTGCTCAGGTGGTCGCTGCGCATGAAGCGCTTGTTGCACACAGGACAGGCGAAGCGCTTCTCGCCCGTGTGAGTCCGCAGGTGCCGCTGCAGCTCGTCCGAGCGCGTGAAGCGCTTGCCGCAGAAGAGCCAGTTGCACACGAAGGGCCGCTCGCCCGTGTGCCAGCGCAGGTGCGCCTTCAGGTGCGAGGTCTTGCCGTACACCTTGCCGCAGCCCGGGATGTGGCAGCTGTGCAGGCCCTTGCGCCGCAGGCTAGCCCCGGCCGGGCCCAGCCTCTCGGCCTCCTGGCAGTTGGGGCAGTCGCAGGTGGCGCGGCCGGAGTAGCGGCGGGCCGAGCGTGCTGAGCTCCCCCCGGCGGCCGCCGCGGCGCCGGAGATCATGGCGCTGGCGGCAGCGGCCGCCACGGCCGCACTGGAGTCCGAGTAGGAGGGCAGCACCGGCTTGAAGCCGTCCTGGGCCAGCAGGTGCTGGCTGGTGGAGAGCAAGTGCGAGGCGGCGGCGGCCGAGGAGCCGAGGCCCGTGGAGCTGAAGGCCGAGTGCGTGAGCGAGCTGAAGTCGGGGTTGTAGGTGCCGAGCTGCGAGTGCAGCGAGGCCTGGGGGGCGCCCGAGTGCAGCGAGCTCTGGAGCCCCCCAGCGGGGTTCTGCACCTCCAGCCACGAGCCCGGGCTGCTGTGCACGTCCCACCACGACGACGCCGCGCCGTTGGTCACCTCGCCCGCCGCCAGGGTCGAGTGGAAGCCCGACTTGTACCACGACTCGTACGGATGCGCCATGCCCACGCGCGGGTACAGGCCGTCGGCCGCCGTCGTGTGCACCTTGGAGATGAAGGCTGACTGGCCGCCCGCCTCCTGCGGGGACACCCCGGCCGCTGCCGCCGCGGCCGCCGCCGAGTTGGAAAAGAGGCCGCCGTAGTCGCTGCTGAAGGCCGACGACGTGGGGGACGTGGAGGCCAGGCAGAAGGCGCTGTTGGCGGCGCCGGAACCGCCCGCCAGTCCGCCGGAGCCGCGACCGCCCGTGGCCACCGCGAAGCCGGAGAGGCTGGAGCCGAGGTTGCAGCTGGACGAGGAGCGCTTCCAGGGGTGGAAGCCGCCTTTGGCGAAGGCGCTGGACTCCGGCAGCGTCGTCAGCGGGCTCGTGTTGCCAATCTTGTTGCAAGTCGCCGCCAGCATGGCCAAGGGGGTCGTTCCGAAGCGCGGCTCTTCCTGGAGAGGGGGAGGGGAGGGAGCAAGGAGGGCGAGAGGAAGTGGGGGGGAAGACACAAAGTGCACCCGTGAGCCGCCTCGTCCCGCCGCGGCGGGCCCCGGGGGGTCGCCGCCTCCCGGCCCGCGCCTCCTCCCCGCGCTCTCGCCACAGAGGTGCGGCGCCCCGCTCGGCGCCCCACTCGGACGACGGCAAGGGCGCGGGTCCGGGCGCTGAAAAGTTGTTCTTCAGTAGGGCTGCAATCCGAGAGGTCTCGGTTCTCCCCCACCTCAGTCGCGGCAACCCCTGCCCCAGAGCCGGACTCGGGGTTCTCGCCTGCCGCTCGCGGTAAACCCGCTCCTCTCTCCGAAGCCCCCCCCCAGTTGCCCTTCAGGGTGAAGCGCCGAGGTAAACACGGCGGTAACAAACACGGGGTGAGGCGGGGGCGGCCGAAACAGCGCCCCAGGGGCGGGAGGAAAGTTGGGGCACTCCTCCCCGGGGTGGCTACGACTTGACTCTCCTCTTCTAACAGAAAACGCTGCTTTTCGTGTTTGCACACACAGAAAACCGGTTATGAAAACAATATGAAGAGGAGCGCCCCAGAGATGGATTTCAAAGTCACAGGCGAGCTGGGGAGCCGCAGAAGTGTAAATGTTAACGTGACTACATGGACTGTAAAACGATTCAGGATGTTTTCTGGAAACACCACTGTCGTGTAATTGCAACAATCCCCGGAGCAAGGGGTGGGGGTGGGGGGGTAGGAGACATCAGGAGGGGAAGAAAAGAAACCTCTGGGCTTTCTTTTGGAAAGATTAAAAGGGACTCGCTCAATAAATCATTTTCTTACAAAGGTCTCTCCCAGGTTTCCATCACTTGGGGGGAAACTCAGTCCTGGAAATGAGGAAAGTGCTGAGAGAAGCTGAATTGCACTCCAGCAGCAACAGTTTCTCCGGAGCCTCAGACCGGGAGAAGCCATAACGAAAAATTACTCCAGTTAAAACAAGCAAACGCGTTGCAGCACTTCCGACTTACCCCGAGTATAGACGTGGCCATAGCAGGTCCCTGGGTTGTGCGGCGGGGCCGGGAGCGGGGATGACCTGGCGGCTGCCGGGAAAAACTGCTCGGGATCCGCGAGGCTCCCGCGTCCCCGCGCTAGCGCCGAGCGGACTCCGGGCTCCCGCCGACTAAACTCAGCCTAAGTGCTAGGAGCACCCGCTTTGAAGTGCCGCTGGCTGCGCCTCTCGCCCAATGAGGGCTCAGGCAGAGCAGACGGGAGCTGCCCCACAGCCAATCAGACGTGCGGAGGGCCCCGAGCCCGCTCCCGGCGCGTGCCAGTCAAAGCCGCTAGCTAGGGGTGGGGGGAGGTCGCGGGCTAGGAACTGGAGAAATTACAGTGCAATTAAAAATTTACACACCCGCACCAAGCCTGGTTTAAGTACCGTTGAGACCGAGCCCCAAGCCCCCGAACCACCCCGGGAGGCTGCAAGTTAGGGGTAACAGTCCTATTCCACTCTCTACTTGTGGGCAAGAGGACTGGAGGGGAGGGGGGCGCCGAGGCGCAGGCTGCACCAGCCAGGCCCAAGTGGAGATGGGAATGTCACGGCTCACTTGGTGTGTCCAGGCTCGCGCCTGAGGAGCACACCTGGAAACTGGAATCCCTCCTTCTATCTTGCGGTGTTATCAGCGTCGTCTGTCTTCTACCCAGTTGGTTTCCCCTACTGGATTCAGGTTTACTCGCTCTGAGTCAAACTGAGGAGAGGGTGCGGAGGGGCAGCTCCTCTGAGAGGAGGAAAACAGGCCTCTCGGTCCAGATCTCCACCCACGGACTTGTGGGGAGGGCCTGGAGCCTGCTGCATTCCGCCATTTCCCCAAGCGATCTAAGCGACTTCCTAATTGTCGCTCTGGCCTCTGACCCGGGGGGTAATACAAGTGCCACTCACACCAGAAGCTTCTGGTGGTAATTGAGGGCACCCTTTGTACCGTTTCGCCAGCGCCTAGATACCAGGTTAACCCAGTTGTCAAATATGACTAAACAGTGGGATGTGCTGATTATCTGCCGGATTTCGCTGGGGGCTGGTGTGGGGGTGGGAGGCATCAGCCCATACAACACGCTGCACGAAGCCGCTTATTTTCACATTGTAACAACTTTGGAAACAGAGACCCGCGCGAGCCGCGTCCGCCCCCACCGCCACCCCCGCTGAAGCTGCAGCTTGCTCGGCTGTTTGTTTAACCCAGTGAAGATTTGCATGTCACGTTTCAGCCAAGAGTCGAGTTTTCTTGCCCCATTTCCAGCCCACTTCCACTCCAGACCGCCTAGGCCTAGAGGCTTCTCTGCAGTGCAAGGGCGCCCGTTAAGAGGCGTACTCCCTCCTCGAGCCCTGCTTTCGTGGAAGTGCTCAAGTCTCTCGGGGACCCCTTCCGCAGGTGCGGGGCACGAGGTCATACGTGGGTACCTCCACGTTTTGCAGGATGGCAGTCCCCTCCCGGCTTTATCAGTGTGAAGAAAGGTGTTCTCAGACCACTGAGCACCCTGTAGTCCCTCAGCAGCCGCTGAGCCACTGGTTTTCCTTCTTACTGGGTCTCTCTTTTTCTTTCTTCTTCAGGGCAGCCAGGGATTGCTTTTGAAGCAGAAATACCCATGCCCTCGGACAGACCTGGGTATGGGTTTTAATGAACCACATACTCCTCCAAACCCACATCCTGCTTTTTAAAAGAGCAATTTAACCGCGAACCCCAAATGTTCGGGGGTAAAAGAATAGTTGTCTCCGAGGGGGAGCAAGTGAGGGGGAACTATGTCCCCAGTGTTCTCTCTCTTCTTTTGCGAGAATCTTGATCCAAAAGTGGTTCTTCTTTCGGCCCTAACATTGAGCTTGCGAGTATCCTGGCACACTCAGTGGGTGGGGAGGACTATTTGGGTCGCTTTCTTGGCTTTTCCTTAAAGTACTTTCACTTAGGATGCTTCTTGTTTGTTTAAGGTAGCGAAAGCACCAAGGAAATTGACTGAGGAAGAGAAAGCAGAGAAGTCAGCGAGAGGACACGCGCGGTTCTCAGGGAGCGCTGTGCCCAGGGGGACCGAGATGGAAATGGGAAGGGGGCGGGGGAGGAAGGCGTGAAATACCCCCCCCCCAGGGGATTCGGGGTGGTGTATTCGGGTGGGTGTGGGGGGGAAATCCTGGCAGCCTGGAAGAGCCGGAAAACCCGGCAAAGGGACCCGGGAACAGTTCCCAACAGGTGACTTCTATCCTGGAAGGGGAGGCTGGTGCTCGGCTTCCCGTAGAGTCTCCGCGTCGATTTACTAATAGAGGGATTGTTAAGTGGCAGCGAGGCGTTTCCGACTCGGTGCAGCCCAGGGAGGAGAAGCGCGGAGGTTTCCCCTTTCCACCTCCTCCCCACCCCCCAACACACCCTCTCCTTAAGGAAACCTGGCAAAGTAATAAATAAGACAATCGGAAAAGCCACTTAGCACTGGTGACATTTTCAAGTCAACCGTTTAACAATTCACACTGGCACCTTGGGCTCCAGGCGCCCGGGTTGCCTTCTTTTTCTCCTCCTCTTCCTCACCCCTCCCCTCCTCCTGCTGCCGTTTTCAATGTAGTTCCAGCTGTCAGACTCTTACGAGGGCACTCCACATCCCTTCAGATACATGCGTTCGCATCACAATAAAAGTTAGGGAAATCTTCCAAATGAATGCAGGCAGATACCAAGACCACTTCAACTTTAACGTGGGCCCTAAAGAAATCTTTGCGAAGAAGTCCAGTTGTTGTGTTGTGGGTTTTTTTTTTTTTTCCGTCTGACAGATTTTTTTTCATCCCCTAAAAAATCTAGTTTTTAAACAAAGATCAATGTGTTATGCTAAAGTGTTGAGCTGACTGTTAAAACATTTGGGGAAATAATGACAATGTAACAAAGGCCTGGTTTGGAGTGAATCATCACCCTTTTAAAAGTTAAAGCAATTTTCAGGAGAATAGCTTTCAGCAAATGCTTTACATTATTCAAAACGGCCAAATAATGCTCTATTATAGCGCCTGAATGCTGCCAGTCAGCCCCTAAGTGCAATTTGTGCAAAGGCCCCGGTGCCTTATCTCCACTTCTTTATAAAGAGGTGAATATAAAACAATTTCTTCCAAACCCAGACAGAGAGCACGAAAATTGCTTCCCTTTCTGCAATCAGGGCAATTTAACTGGAGTGCAATTAGCACTATTAAATGTCGATTCTGCATAAACAAATCTGACTGAGCAGCGAAAGTGGGGTGAGAACCTCATATACACTGAAACTGATTTTTTAAAATTATGTATCCGGGTCCTTTACAATTGATCCGTGACGTTTTCATCTTGGAATATATTTACATGGTAAATACACTATAGTTAAATCAACATAATTTTTTTTGCAAAAAAATTTTTTTCAATAGGAATCCTAATAAAGAAGAATAGGGTAATTAAAGGGAAGAGTTCACTTCCTTTGAACAAATATTGTTTCCCCCATCTTGCCTCTCCCAAGAGCTTTGATCAGAGCAACTGCTCAAGTTGCTGCGTTTAGGAGGCAAAGCCGAGAAACAATTCCGTCATTAGCGCTGATCCGAAGGATGGGAGCTCCTGCGCCACGCGGAAAAAAAAAAAAAAATGTTTCTCCCTGATGCCCAGGAAGCTGGGTGGAAACGGAGAGGACCAGTTATTTTCTGAGTGACTAGAAATATTAAGTGGCTGCCTAGTCTCCCCCGGGGCTTTGACCTGTCTCAGAGATTAGCAGCGGATACACCGCACGAGGGTGGGGTGAGGTGGAGTTGGGGAGACTTGAGGATGTGGGCGGGAGGAGAGGCTTTGGGGGAGGAGGAACCGAAGGTTCTTGCCAGGGCCCTGCTGGCCGCAGCCAAAGCTTCCGCCAGGAGGACCGGGATGCCCTGGGGCGGGGAGAGAGACCAGAGAGTTGTGAATAAAAAGCGTTTTTCTGACCTGTCCTCCTCCCACCTACCTTTATTTATTTATTTGTTTATTTATTTATTTATTTGTTAAGCCACAGCGCTGCCTTTTTTAATTATTTGCGTAATTAATTATGCTTTTCATTTGCATGATCTACACTACAGCAGTGATTATAGGGTCAGCCTGGTGTGGGAGTTGGGGAGACACATTAATAATTTGAGTTTGAAAAAAAAACCCACCTGCTCTGTGTACCATCATCGCCTGCAGGAACAAGGGCAAAGGCAGCTGGAAGAGACCATAGCGCCTGTTGAGTCCGGAGTGTTCTTTTTACAGTTGCAGTTTGTCAGTTCTGGGTGAAAACTAAGACACAGCCTTGCGGAATCGGTTATACTTAACACATATTTATAATTTTTAAAGCTCCCGTCCTCAGATCAAATGGTTGGAGAAAATTAATTGATACGTGAGGACTACTCCCACAATTTCTATTGAACTTTCATTTAATATTTCATGATGTCCCCACTGGAGGCCAACCCTTGCAAATCAAAGATCAGGGAAGGATCAGTAGGCCCATGGAACTTTCATCTTTTCTCTAAATCAGAAGTGTTGTTACTATTTAGAAATGGCAGCACATGCAAATCCTTCTAATCTATTAGATCTGTTGGAGAAATTGAAAACCCTTAGTCTATTAATTACACTCCAAGCGTTTGTTACACAATTTTCTGCTGCTAGATGTATTCTGGCCATACATTTTAAGCCTGCCTTGATCTGTTTATGTGAGCCAAAAATGCATTAACAATTAAAGGGAAAACTCTGGTGTGTCAAAGGAAGGAAGGTGACTGTAGACTGTGTGATGATTTTAATGACTGCAATTATTGGAAGATTATTCAACAAGCATCATAGATTTGTTTACTGCAGTACTAGGGAACTATGGGGGGCATATTCGCCTTGGGGTTTTACCTTCTTCCCTCTCTCATCAACTACCACAGAGAGGTCTTAGACCTAAGTAAATGTAGCATTCAGCGGTTGTTGTTGTTGTTTTTCTTATTTTTAGGCATTTCTACCAAAATGAAGCATATTTGTTGTCTCAGCCAACTCTTAACGGAATGATCCTCACATAAATACACAGATATACCACATGTATGTTATAGTATATATGTTTAAACACCCAGAGGTTAGAGGATTCTGGTCTATAGTCAGCTTGTCCCAGTCAGGCTATCAGTTCCACCCTTTCATAGGCAGCCTTTGGGGAGACTTCCAACTCTTTCCTTCTCCACTCAGGGCCTGGAGGAGGCACTACAACTGCAATAGATGAAACAGTTAAGGCATCATCTCTGGAACTCCATGTTGGAGAAAGTTTAACTTTTCCTTCCTTTGAACACACTCCTTCCCCCATATTATATTCTATCACAATTCCTAATAATGCCCTGTTAGTAGTAAGTAAATAAAAAGGTAGGGTCACCAGTGTAAAGGTTTGTGGTTAAGAACATTTTAAAGTAAATACAGGCATGGGATGCAAATAAGGAAGGCTTCTTATCCGACATAAACAAAAACATCTTCAGTCTACAACGATCCATAAATCACAGGCTCAGCGCTGCTCATTAGTGAATGACTTGACTGGTGTGGACAAGAGCTTTGAAAAGAAAAAAGAATCGAAAATAATGCCAGTAAGTCCTTTCCTCCCTTCCCTGAGGCACTGAGACTACAGTGACCTGGTCAGCTTGGGGCTCTTCTGGAGTCTGTAATCATCCAGGCTCAAGATTAAGGTGAATTTGGGCTAGAATGAAGACCCTTCCCTGTTCAAACAGAAGCCTGCAAGTGGCAATTAGGACCCAATTACAAGCCATTAGATTGATCAATGTACCTTAAACAATGCGAATGATTTATATGGCTGATTTATATGAAAAAAAAAAAGGGGGGGGGAGTGGAGGCAGGACGACAACTCTCTTACATCCCTCCCACCGTTCTGGAAAACAGGTCCCAGCCTCTGTTCATCACAGCTTAGAACCACCAGAGCGATTTATTTAGAAAACTTTCCAAGCAAAGACACGGGCTCTCCAGACTCGTCCGGTGGGTGGCGAAATGCACATTCTTTGCCCCTTTCTCTTCTTTCCAAGGAAGCGCTTAGAAAGACCGAGGCAGTGAGGAGCAGCCGGGGGTCACTGCGATGCCACTCCCGGAGCGGAGGACACCGCTCAGAGCCGTCCCAGCTGCCTCCCTCCTCCCGATAAAGCCCACGAGAGGGGGAGGGCGACTTACAGATTTGTTTAACGGAGTGCTGGAGAGCTGTGTGGCCTCCTAATTACGGAAGGAACACTGAGCCAGCAGCCCTTGAAGTTGCAGGCGCCACTCGGGGCGGAGCGGCGACCCAGCTTCCAGCGTGCAGAGGACGCGGGGGGTGGGAGGATGAGGTGGGGCTGGGGAGGGAGGGGACTCCTCCGTGGAACTGAAGTCCGCGCTAACGCTTTTCCAGTTAATCTATGTGGCAAAGATGAAAATACAGCAGAGCTGAAACGATCAAAGCCGTCCCCCACCCCCTCCCGCTCTCCTTCCCGGCCCAAAGTCTGTTTGTAGTTGTCTCCTCTTGCCGCAGACGCTTGTCGGTCTTCTCCCGACGATTCCTGCCAGTTTTTCCAGAGCAGGGAGAGGATAGAGGCACTTCACAAGCCCCAGAGGAAAAGAATTCCCTTTGTCTTATCTTCTCCTCCCTCGGTCTGTCACTAGTTGAGAAATGGGGGAATGGCAGCGGGCACGCAGGGGGCAGACTGCAGTGGAACCCCACCTCCAGCTCTGCGGGGGCTGGTCCCTCCTCTTCCTCCTTCCTCTTCTCCATCCCACACTTCTCCTCCCTTTCTTTCTCCCTCCCTATGAGCAATTCGGTACTGCCTCACACCGCCCAAGTCTTCTTCAGGGCTGGGAAGTGCTGTCTATTTCCCGATGTTAGTGGTTGGCGGGAAGGGTTCTGTCCAGACTTGTTCGTGGGTGTCTGGGACAAATCCTTTTGTTTGCATCTAAATGTGGAATGGGAAGCATTCCAAGTTAATAAAGGGGTGCAGAGAGAGCAAGGGGAAAACAGAAACCACAGGCAGGGAGAGTTGCTACCTGTGTCTTGTGCAGCCCCTGGAGGATGGGAGCTCAGATTTGGAAACACTTCTAGGAAGTCTCAGTCCCCCCCCCCCTCTGCCTCTCTCAGTCTGTCTCTGTCTCTCTCTCAGTCTCTGTCTCTCTGCCTCTCAGTTCTCTGTCTCTCTCAGTTTCTGTCTCTGTCTCTCTGCCTCTCTCTCTCTCTCTCTCTCTCTCTCTCTCTCTCTCTTTCTCCTCTCTCCTTGTCCCCCCTCCCTCCTCTCTGGCTCTGACACACACACACACACACACACACACACACACACTCACCCTCAACCACCACCAGGTTCTCTCTTCGGTCTTTCATTACCCCATATCTCACTCTCCAGAGTTTTGTAAGTTAGTTCCTTTAGATTCCCTCCCTTTCCGAGGACTTCCCTGGGCCCTTCAGGTGAGTAAAAGATTAAGACCCAGTCCTCCTCCTCCCCCTGACCCCCCCCCCCCCATGTCTAGGAACAGGCCTGTTCTCGTCCTCGACACTCCATTCTCAATTTCAGCGACTCTAGAGCCCAACCCTGCGCGGGTGACCTCCCGTCTGGCTCCGCCCAGGAAGTCACACCCACGTCCATCGCGAGGCCAGACAGACCCCGCCGCCCTGACTGGCTTCTAGGACTATCACCAGGACTATCCCTATACATAGGACTATCACTACACATTGGGACAGAGAGTCTCCACGCACATTAGGCACGTGCGCCTCCCCCTGGCCCCTCCCGCTGCCGCGTGCAGACTGCACGTTGGTGGCACAGACAGATTTACTCCGGCACGCGCCAGCGCCGTCCATCCTCCTTCCTAGCCCGGCAGCGGCAGACCGCACGGCCTCCAGCAGGTGACATCGCTGCGGGGAGGCGTGCTCTGCGCTTCAGATCCCTCGGAGGAGCAGGGTGGGTCACCTCCCCAGAAGCGAGCGGCAGGCCTCGCTGACTCGGTGACCCGCGGCCATGCTGCGGCTGGGCCTCCGCCTCTTGTTCTGCGTCCGGCTCAGCACCTTCGCCGCCTCGGCCCCGCAAACACCCTTGTGGGATAAGCTAGCTTCCCGCCCTCCTTAGACTCGGTTACATCTGGGATGCATTGCCCCTTAATTGTAAGCCCCGTTACTGTGATCCAGCGAGCATTGCTAATCTCCACATGTATTGTCTAGGTAAATAAAGGCTGCGTTTAATCAATAGGCAGGGCCACAGCCCTCGCAGCGCCAAGTAACTTAAGTCAACGGTGAAGGTTTCGGTGTGTGCGTCATTATAGAGCACGCGGAATCTTCGCTCCTGCCTAATCCCACCTCTCCGCTCCGATCCCGGGAGCGGGAGGAGGGAACGGGAGGAATCTCCACCCTCCAAGGTACTGAGGGCCGGTTCCCTCCAGGGAACAGCAGGAGTTGCTGGCGGTGTCGCGGTGCACTCGGCCCGCGCGCTTCGTCGAGCGCGCCTCTGGCGCCACGGCCAGAAACTGGACTTCGGGACGCCGTGACTCGGACCGCTAAGTACCACGTTCCGCGCCGTCTCCCTGCAGACTTCTGGGCCCTTCTCCCTCACCCCTCAGATTTGCGGCAGAGAAGAAGGTGGTTTCCTATTTCTTAGGTTGCAGCCGGCAGGCGGGAAGCTTGAAGGCGCGACCCCAGGAGGTGGGTCGCCGGGTGGTCCTTTCGCCCTGGCCTCGCCAGCGTTGCTCCCTCTTTTCCAGAGCGGCCGCTCTAAGCTGCTGGGTTCTTTTCCCGAAGGGAACTCCTGAGAATGCCACGCTTGGGCGCGCCGAGCGCAGTTATTTGCACTTCTTAAATAGCTATTGTTTCCTAATTAAGAGGACCGGAGCCCGACGCTGGGAGAGGATCCGGAATTCGTAGCAGGGGTTGGGCAGGCCTGGGAAAGTGGGCGGTCCGCTCTCGTGAGGGGTGGCGTCGGCTCCTTAAGGAAACGCAGTTTCTTGTGGCCTTAGAAGGAGAATCTCTGGGCCACCACGGGGAAAGGGTTACATGGAAATCTGCCCGGCGCTGCTGAAAGAACCGACCCTGAAGTGGGCCCCAAGAGGCTGACCTTCCAGTTTCGGGCAACGACTCTTTCTTCTTGGGCACTTTTGCCTCTGACAGTTTCTGTTTCTCCCGGTACCTCTTTTTCCGCTCCTTTCTCGGCAATGTTTGATGTAAACAACCTATAACTCGGAATGTAATAAGATACCCGCCTTGCATGGAATTGCCCATCTTAAATAAGCTGGATTCTAAAATCAACTCATCCTTTGCAAGTTTAGGGTGTCAGGGCAACCACCGAACTAAATTACAGTTGGAGCTTGAATTCAGACCCACGGGATTGGATGGGAGTTGGCTGTTTTTAATTCTTGGAATTGAACGGTTCTCCTATAAGGTATCTTGCTCGGCTTTCTCCTTCCCTTGAAAGTTGAATAGCAGCGTTTAGAACAAGAGAAAAATTAAACACAAATGTTAGTGCAATCCTGAAATCCTTTTCTTTTTTGGTATTCTTTGTTGAGCCTCCTCTCTGCCAGCCTCAAGCTACCACTTCAGATTGTGACTCCCTTTTCCGCATATACAGATATTTTCCTCTTGCAAATTAGCCCTGGATGTGAGTTGACAGACAGAAAAATGTCTTCAAACTCTTTAGATTGAGGCTGGCAATTTAACTTTTCTGGGTTATTTTTAATGTAAGACAAGGCAAAGAAAGGCCAAGGTCAGGGCTCCTGGGTGAGTATAAATATTTTGGGGTTCATCGGAGCTGGGTATAAGATCCACCACTAAATGCCTTGACCTTGGTGGGCAAGGAAACTGCTTCTTACCCTCTAAAATGATTCTAATGGTTCTACTTCAAAGGATTTTCATAAAGACTAAATAAAACTGTATATGGAAATCCTTAGCAATGTGCTCAATATTTACTAATAGCTGAACTTTAAACATCTTCTTCCCTTCTGTTTTCCTCTGAAATAGCATGCACACCTAAAATCCAATGTGAGCTAAAGGTAAACATCAGCAGCTCCTATAAAATAGAATTTTATCGTGTGTGGAAAGCACAGGGCCTAGCACACCATCAAAATGGGTGAGGATGGGTAAAATGCTAGGGCTGCTTGTTTAGGAAGGAGTAAGGTTCGCTGCTCCAGTCAGTCACACATTTACTGGTCTGGCTTTCATAAGTCTGCAGATGGCAAAGAAGAGACACCCATTTAATAGTAATAGTCAAAACTTATTGAGCACTTGTTACATGCCAGGCACTTTGCCAAGTGCTTGCTTTATACATACTATCATATTTAATTTATGTGATCATCTTATCAGGTGAATATAACTGATAACTTTGTGATAGAAAAGCTTAAATATGTGTTTCAAAGTAGAATGCTATAATGAATTACTCTATGTCCATCACTTAGCATTAACTTAGCATATTTGTTTAATCTCTGCACTATTCATTTCCTCCTCTCTCATGTGAAGCAAATATCAAGCATCGTGTCATCTTAATTCTAAATAGTTCCATGTGAATCAACATGGACAGTTACCTTTAAAAGACAATTACCTTTAAAAATACAAAGATAATCATATTTAAGCATATTTAAAATGATTCTTTAATATTTGTAAACATCTAATCAGTGTTTGAGTCTCCCAAGTTTCATAAATAGGGTTTTACACATGCCTTTTCTTTTTCTTTTTTTTTTTTTTTTTTTTTTTTTTTTTTTTTTTTTTTTTTTTTTTTT
>PVHY01025659.1:0-18129 GCA_004024945.1 Uropsilus gracilis
GTCCACACAGGCTTGGAAGGGAGCCAGCATCCAGGGGATCCCACTCACTTGCACCCAGAGACCCTGGTCAAACTCCCCAGTGACTCCCCCCACCCTGGTGGTCCTTTTCCTGAGCCAGTCCCTGCAGGACAAGCACCTTTCCTGGTACATCAACAGCCAGTCAGCCTCAGGAGCACAGGAAAGGGCACCACGTCTTCCAGCAGAAGCCAGAGCCATGAACCCAGGCCCTATCTCACAGGGAAGGAACTGAGATGAGCAGACAACTAGAAGCCCCCTGGGAACCCACCCCGCGGAACCTGGGAGGTTTCTGCAGAAACCCAGAAGGATGCTAGGGCAGTCCAGCCAGCCTCATCTGCAGGAAGGCCCACAGGTTAGCAATTTCCCAAGAGCAGGGTTTCTCTCTTGAATAGATAAGACCTAGGATCTTCCAGGTCCCTGAAAACAGTTTTTTCTCTCCACTCTGTGGGGCTTATCCCTCTGCAATCATGTTTACACAACAAGCTCTTAGGCAAATGCTTTCTCCATTGAAAACAGCTCCCTGGCCTCTCCCTTCCTGAGCTGGGTCTCCACTGAAGGCATGGACTGAGTGCCCTCCCAATTCCCCTTCGGCCTGAACCTTCTGGGATAGCCTCAGCTCCTGGGAGAGAAGTAGCAGAAACTGCCGAGCTTGGATCACTAGGATCCGGCTGACGATGGCATTTTGGGTGAGACTTCCGGTTTTGCCAAGCTGAGCTGCACTGAGTGCTTGCGGCCAGCCATGTCCGGGGCCTTGCCTGGGGCTCACCCCAGAGCTGCCTGTCTGAGCTGGGTGGGTCCTCACAGGATCCCGGATCAGGGCTGCCTGGGCACAAGTTGGAGCCCACCTCCAAGTCATGTGGGAAGCAAAAGCAAACGAACCCCCATCTTCCACACACCTTCAACTTCTGCAAGTTCCGGAAAACCTGTTTTTCATACAACAAACCTCTGCTTGGGTCAGCAGTTCAGTTTGCTTGAGGGAAAGGCCCGTTTGCTCTCTCCCAGCCTGGGCACAGGCCCCAGCAGCCTACTGGTTGGAGAGGTCAGATTTGGCAAGGGCGGAACTGGAGGGTCATGGGGCAGGGAGGAAGAGCGTCAGTCCAACACCCCTTCAGCCACACTGGTCTCCTGGACACACCCCATGCTGCATGGGAAGGACAGAAGACATGGGCCAAGGGCCTGGTGAGCAGGAAAGCAGCCAGGGACGGCATGAGGCCTTCTCTGGCATCAGGGATGCAACATCTCTTCCCACCCTTGCACCTGGATCCCTCCATTTCCCTGCCAGTGACTTGGGTTGGGGGTGGTGGTGGTGTAACACTAACAGCTCCTGCAGTTCAGGCACTCAGCCTCAGGCAAGGGGGTGGCCCTGGCCAGAGGCAGTGTCCATGGGCTTGCAGGCAGCTCACTCTCCTCACCTGCCATCTCTACCCCTCTCCTTGGTCTACCTTTCTTGGCAGATTTCTTGTCTGCCTGTTTATGGCTCATCAGGCTCCAGGAGTCAGAACCTGAGACCCTTGTCCGGTGGAAATTCCTGGCTCCTGCCCTCATAGTCGAGGGGACCCAGGTGTGCTGGCGCACACCCAAAGGAACAGAGGGATGGCGCAGACAAGGTCAGGGTCAGGGCGACCAGTTGCTGAGAGTCTGCGTCAATCATGCTGCTGCCAGCTATTCCCAAGAGCAGTTGGAATCTGCAGGCAGAGAAGCTTCTGGAAGGCAATCTGAAGCCAACTCCCGCCAGCTCTCACCCCATGCTGGCTTGTAAGGGGGGCATCTTCCATCCACATAGAGCTTTGGCCCTGCCCTGGCAGGCCCAGAGGCCCAGGACTGTGATATAGCCTCCCTCCAGACACCTTGGACATGAAAGCTCCGTGGCAGGGTTGCAAGATGGGACATCAAATGGGCATCTCAGAAGTCAATGAAGTACTTCTCCCCTGACCCCTGGACCCTACCACCCCTACCACCCACAGCTTCCCGTCCCAAGACCCCCACCCTGACTCACTGTTGTGCATTACTTCATGCTGGACTTGGGAAAGTGGATAAAACACAAACCCTTTCAGTTTTACTGTGTTCACCAGCTCATGCTAACATACAGCAGCATGTAAGATGGTCTTGGGGTTCTCAGCTTGAAACATCATTCAGAAAATTTTTTGGGGGGAGGGGGGGTGTTTGAGAAATAATCTATCCTGGCTATGGCCAGCTGCCAGGGCATGCAGTCAGGCACCTCACTTCTGGAAGGAGAACTGGGGGGCCTGGGTTGTCCCATGGTGAGGGGCATAAGGGCCAGTCTCAAAGCCCCCAGCCAGACTCCAGAGAGGACAGGCCCAGTTACACCAGGATCACACCCATGGTCCCAGGGCGGTAGAGTTCCCATGTGACATCCTTTGGGAGGCTTGAAAGAGATTCTAGGCATTTCAGAAACATTCACCCCTTGTCCTTGATGGACTCCAGGGGTCTGAGGAAAAGAGGCTGACTCCCCCATCCCCAGACTCCAGTGAACTCTTGGGGGGTGAATTGTCTGAACTACAGAAAGGCAGCCTTCACCCTTCCTGGGCCCATATCTGCACCAAGATGCCAAACTGGCTGCAAGAGGCATCTAAGCCATCACCCAAACAGGGCACTCTTCCTTGGGGCCCTAAGAACCCCGGAGACTATTAGTTAGGCAGCCTCCCAGTTCCATGTCTGAGGCTGATGCAGTGGGTTTAGGGTGAAGACCCAGGGCCCCGCGTGCCGGACACACCCCCCACTCCTGCAGGCAGTCCACAGATGGCTGGAGAATAACAAACTGGACATTAAATGGCCTCCCCCAGAGTGGCCCTAAGGCTGAGCGCTGGGGGCAGGGGGAAAGACCCCCACACGGGCCTCTGATACATTCACTCTCCATGGACAGTACCCCACAGCACCTCCCTGGGTGACTAGCCTGGGGCAGGGGCCTGGCTGAAGCCCAGGGAGAGAGCAGCTGACGCTGAGTACTGCGGTGACGGTGACGGGAGCAGCCATTCAGCTCTTCCAGGGGCCCCTGCCTGGAAGGGAGGGGAGGAGGATGTTGCAAAACACCCACTCATGAGTTCTGCCAACCCTGTGGGGTGGAGGTGACAATCCTCCTTCCTCCATTGGGAGACCACTGGACCCAAGTCTTGGGCGCTGCTCATACAGCCCAAATACAGACCCAAGGGTCAGAGGGGTCAAAGCCAGAAGGTTCTGGAGAAAGGTGCTATCAGTGAAAGCCAGGGGTGTGGAGGAACTAGGCTGCCCCAGGGCATGGCGAGCCCTCTGCCTCCCTGGCTGAGTGGCCCCTGGCTGGAAGACCCTACAGCTTTTGGCCTCTCCAGCACTGTTCCCACAAGGACAACAGTAGGGGCTCGGCTGGAGAACCTAAACTTCTCGAGACTTCAATTCCCTATCACTAAGGCCAGAGTGACGTCGGGGTGAAAAGGAGGGTGAAAGAGGGTCATGGGCGCAGGCAGGGGAGCCCAGAGTCCAGGAATTCAGGGGCACCCCAACAGTGGGGGGCGCAGAACTCAGGGCTTTGGACTCTAGACCCTGAAGTCTGCTGAAGACACTCAAGGTAAGGAGGGCCTCACCGGTGCCCAGGGCAACAACAGCATTTCCGGTGACAGGCATAGCAACTTACAGACTCTCCACTGAGTCACACTGGGGCCTGCAGTGGGGTGATGGGCACGGTCCCAGGCAGGAGGGCCCAGGATCAGTCAGGTAGGCCAAAGGGGCTTCCTTCTGCCTTCATCAGAGGACATGCATCTATGGGGGCACCAACAAAGCCCCTGAATCCATTCACACTGCCACTGGAACACCTTGCAGAGACCCCTTGGGTACATAATCCCTCCCCCATACATGAAGTCACACCTCAGTGTCCCCACCCAGCCATTTGAAGACAGACCTCACAGCTCTGGGAGACCCCAGGCAGGGTTGGGGTACAAGGGCAGCACTTTCACAGCAGAGGCCCATGATCCTGAATGTCAGCACTCTGCATGGGAAACCCAAGGTCAAGGTCTCAGCGGTCTGTCCCCCACCCCACATGGCCCACTGGGAATACCAAGACAGGACCGGGCTATGCCAAGGGAGGAGGGATCCTGACACCCCAGCCAGTCAGGGCTGCCACCAGCACCTTATACCCACCCCGCCATGGAGCTGGCGCCCGCCTGGCAGCTGCGTGCTGGGACTCGCCTCTTAACAGGCCCAGCTGAGGGCTGGGCTGGGCCAGAGCTGGAAGACCAGTTCCTCTGCTTTCTCGCCTGCCAGCACCCAGCCGGGCAGGGCAGGATTCCACTGGGTGCTGAGTGGGGCTGCCCAGCCCAGCTCGGCCCCACCAGCCTGTGCTCCTGGTGCTGCCCTGGGAGTCAGACGAGGGATGATCAGGAGAAAGTGATCAGCCCAGGTACCAGGACAACCTGGTAACAGCGTGAGCATTGTTCCCAACTCACTGGGTGACCTTGGCAGAGATCCTACCCTGGGGAGCTCATCTGTACAGCTGTGTTGGTCCAAGTCAGGTGGCAAAGGATGGTGAGGTGGTCCTAGTTCCAAGTCTGCACTGGGACGTCAAGGCTTCAGCACTTCAGAGCTGGCATTAGCACAAAGAGGACCCAGGGTGGGGGGAGGGGCACCGGGCAGTGATTCAGTACCACTGCTTTCAGTTTCCCAAAGGAGTTTATGGCATAGGCTGGAAGCTGGAGAGGTCCCAAGTAGAGATGACTCTGGGGAAGGCAACTGGCAACCCAGGGCCCAGACATGACAGCCAGGTCTCCATGCCCTGTCCCTCCTCAGCCCAGGCTGCCCTAACAAGCTCAGGGCAGCATTCCAGACAACCCCCCACGCGGGCCCTCCAGTTGCTCTCCAGCTGACAAGAGTTTCAGACTTTACCTGACACCTCTGGCATATGGGCTGCTAGAGACATCCTCCCCCTGCTCTGCTAAATAAAGCATCCTAGAAAGCTGCAGTTTCCACACCTGCAGCTAGCCAAGGCTCCAGCTGTGTGTGTGTGGGGGGTGGGGTGGCAGGTGGGGGAGAGTCAAGGAAGGAGGGGAAACTTTATCACCCAAATCTCTGTCCCTGCAGCCGCAGAACATCTCCTTTAAAGAAAAAATGCCTCTGAGAAGGCGAAGGGACACTAGTCACTCACACTCGAGTATGAATCAAGTCATGTGGAGGAGGGGCTATTTCTGGATCTGGGGCACTTGGGGGGAGAAGGGGCAAGAGTTATAGTTCCAGGGAAAGGATTACAAAAGAGAGACTGAACGATGCCAAGAACATATTTTTAACCTATGTCAGAATGTGGTCACCAGCCAACCCAAGAAAAAAAACTGAAATCCCTTTGGGGCAACCTGTCTTCAATTCCAGGCACAGGCCACTGTCCCCCACTGCCCGGACCCTGCTCTGCCAGCCAAAGCCCCTACCTTAGTGTGGGGTACCAGTCTCCTCCCACTGCTGTCAGCCTAGATCAGTTCCTCAGGTGAGGCGCCAGCCCCTGGCAGAGAAAAGACTAGCCTGCTAGTGGAAAGCTCTTATTTCTGAGAAAAGGGCAAAAGCCATGTTTGCAAGACCCTGTGACGTCAGCACACTGGGGTAAGACTAGCGGCCATTCACCCAGAAAGGGGCAACTGCATGCCAGGCTGCTTCAGAATATACCCCCACCCCCAGTCACAGCCAACGGGGGCTCTTCCTTGGAGTGCCCGGCAGATTCAGCCTCTCACTCCTCCAAACTTGCTCCTCTGAACCCAGGCAAGGAAGGAGCTCCCCCACCTACAGGAAAGGAAAGCAAGGTTTAGAGGCAGGGGGAAAAATGAGCCTGTGGGGGACACAGGCTGGAGCCCGGACATGATCTGCACTGTGCCCTCTTCCCAGCCTGTGCAAATCCCCAACCGTGGGGTCCAGGACCTCAGACGCCCCAGCATCTACCCCAACAGGAAGCTAACCCACGCTTTCAGGCTCAGGCTGCTCCATTACAAAGGCAGAAGGGATGGGCCAGTTTGCCCAGTCCTTAGTTGGGGGTCCAGGTGAAGTATCCTCATGGGGTGGAGAGGAGATAGGAAATGCCAGGCAGAGCAGAGACACCTCAGCCGCTGCTTCTTCAGACCATCGGGGCCTGTGCCCTGGCTGATTTCTTTCCCAGAACTTGACAACCAGGCTGCCCCAGGAAACCACCTATCTGCACTTTCTCCCTACTTCTACCTGCCCCCAGAGCACCGGTGGGAACAGGGTGTGAGGAAAGGAGAAAGAACCTCAGGACCTCACCAATGGGCCCTCTCCCCAGTCTGGTTCCAGCCCAGTAGGTCCTGGCCAGCCTGGAGGTCTTGCCACTAGACACCCTCTGTGTCCCATCTGGGAACAGCAATGCTACACCCCTGCACTTCAGCACTCTCTGTGACCTTGTGGCCAGAGTAGCAGATACACCATCTACCTGCCTCAGCCTGAGGCTCCTGAAACACCCCCCAGTACAGGGCCCTGCTGCCCACACACCATCCAGAACCCCTGCCACAAGAGATTCCAAGACCCCTGGTGATTTCCTGGCAGCCGGGATGCACTACATGCCACCACAGGATGCCACAGGCGTGTTCTCAGCCTGAGCATCAGCGGCCACCTCAGTGCACGCCCTCAAGTCTTCCTGAGGCCTGGTGCCCAGCATTTTCTGGGTGCTATGGGTAGACGAGAGTACCCAACCCAAGCCAGCATGGCCAGGTGCTCACAGGTGAGAAAGATGTGGGTCTAAGTTGATGTCCCTGTAGTGGGACAGTTCTTAACACCTGGGGAGATGGTCAAGAGGGGCAGGTCCAGAGCAGGCCTGCTAGCCACAGCAGTGCCTGCAGCCTCTCCTGGGGACCCCTTGTCTAATGCTCCCCATGGCCAGTAAATGGCCCATTTCACAGTCAGCTCAAGCTCCCGATTTGAAACTGTTGTGGGGGGACTCTGAGACAAGCCCGCTTTCAGATCTCCATTTGTTACTGCTCCTCCAGCCATGTGCACAGACTCACCTCTTATCTGGTTCTAATAATGAGGCTCCTAGACCAGCACGCACCCCTTCCCACCTGCACAGGCTGTGTGTATAGCAGGTGCCTGGGCTCTGGCCTTTAGCTCAGGCCCCTAAGTTCCCATCCCAACCCATGCCTGAAGCAAAACTCTCCTGGGGCACCAGGATCTGCTGGTGTCCCCATCTAGACACCCTAGACCTCCCCAGCCACAAAAGTGCGGTTCACAGGCCAGAGGGATGCTGCTGTGAGATGGGAAAAACTCTACTTTGCCAGAGGCACTGATCCTCTGAAGATGTGATGACTCCGCTGCTCCACCAAAGTGTTTACCTAGAAAAACCCCTCTAAACAGAGAGTAACCACCAGTGAGCAACCCCCCTGCCCCCAATTACCCTTCAAAAACTAATGTTAATATGTTAACCAGTCTAATTGTATTCCTCACCATTTGCCTTCCTTTAAAATTCACCCAACCCTGCCCAGTGTCTTTATAAATACCCCTTTCTTTTGTTAATAAATTGTCATTTGGCTCATTACTTCCAAATCAACCATTAGCCTCAGGCTAAGCCATCTCTCACTGTGGTCTCTTTCTCATACCTTGCTCAACACAAAAGGTCAAAAACACCCAAATGCCGACCTCCCAGGCCTCTCAGCCTCCTCCTGCCATTTCATAGGTGGGCTCGCCTGAGGCTGAGAGGCCCATGTGCAAAGTTGCTCAGCAGTAAAGAGAAAGGCCAGTCACAGTCAGGTTGGGCCTGGCCTGCGTCTCTGCAGTGCCAGCACACAGTGGGCTCACAGTCAAGGCTGCTGGGTGCGTCTCAGGGGAGGAGCGTGGGCCTGGCATCGTGACTCAGCTGATGAGTGGAGCGATAAACATGCCCATCTTCCCCACTGCCCCAACCTGCCCGCTGTGGCTTCAATTCCTGCTGATGAGCAGACCCTGGGCAGGTAGCCCAATGCCGGGGTGTGTGCAACAACACCGCCACCCCCACTCCCAGCTTGACCTTGCTCGGGCACCACTGTCCATCTCGACAGACAGAGCTCCTCTAGGTCCACCTCTTCCAACAGCCTGCCTTGACCTCCACCTGCAGGTGAAGGGGCCTAGGGCCGCCCCCCACCCAAGGGAAGCTTATGGTCCTCGATTCCCCAGACAGAACCACATCCCCTTGCCCTGTGTCTTCACCCTCCCGCAGACAAGGTCTCTTTGCAACCATGCAGCTTTTAGCACTGAAGGAATGTAGGGAGGCTACCCAGCAGATGAGGAAGCAAGGCAGGAGCAGCACTGCTGGCCCCAAGTCATGTGGCTTTGGGGACGAAGGAGGGCCTCCCTCCTCAGTGGGAAGAACATCTCAGCCTTCCAAAGCCAGGACTAAGGAATGTCTGAATTGTTAAAGGTAGAAGATGGCAGGAAGGAAGGAGGAAGAGGAGAAAAAGGAACACAGCTTCTTAATGAGGAGGAAGTGGCAGAAATGTGGGAACCAAGTTTCCCAGAAATGCACGGACTTGTGGCCTAGCCAGCAGCAGAGCCCAACAGGAGAAAGCTAGTCTCTAGGTGTTCACCCCTTTGTACACACATGTGCATGCACGCGTGCACACACACACACACACACACACACCCTCTTTCCCCCCTGGAGCTGCAGCCCTCAGGTGAGTCACGGGGAAGAGGAGTTTTTCCCAGGGCTGAAGGCCAGAGCAGCAGCCTCTACATATAATTAGCAGTCCATGGTCATAAAAGTCAGCAGGAGATCTTCAGGGGTGCAGGGCAGCAGAAGCCATCTCTGGGATCCTCCAATGGGGCAGGTGACCAGAAGCAGGTTCCCCACCAACTGTGCTCTCCTCCCCCCAGACTTGCCTTCAACACTAGTGGGTTGGCAGGAACCCCTGGATCCCCAAACTGCCAACATGACAGGCAGTAGGACACTTTCCAGAGAGAAGCTTCAGTCTCCCCACTCCCACGGAGTCCAGCTACCCCCTCCCCCTCCCCTAGGACACGCAGCACAGGGAAGCTGGCCTGGTGGCCCACTGTTGGCCTGGGGAGGCTGGCACCTTCTGGATGGGCACCCCACCCCAGCTAGCTTCCCTAGGATGGCGGAGCAACAGTAGAGCGCGAGAGCCAGCCTCCCCACCAGCAGCACGATTCTTTCCCTCTGGGCTGGAAGGAGGCATCCGCAAGTGACCCTGAGTTCAGGGTTTGCCCACTGCAACCTGCTGGCTTGGGAATACAGATGCCTGCCCTCCCTCAGGCACCACGGTCCACTCGGAGGAGGCTCTAGGAGGCACGCTCCCATTCACAGACTGGCCTCTGCTGGAACAGCCGAGAGGAAAATGACTCCGTGCTGAACCGGTTCCAGGGGGGCAGGTTCCTGGCGCCAAAAGTCCTCTTTCCACAGACTCTCTTAATCCCGGTTCCTCCTCTTTAGACACACTTGACAGGCCCTCACTCAAGGGGGGCTTCCAGCTCAAGCCTCCAAAATTGGTTACTGAAACGGAGGAAATCGGGAAGTAGTCCATTCTGTGAAACTCCCAGGGGTCTGGTGGAGACATCATTCTATGACCAGCTCCCGCTGGTGTCCGTCCCCTCCACACCCCCCACTCCTCACAGGGGATTGGCCCTGAGCAGGACCAGCCCTGGAGCCAGGAGTTCTGGGTTCTGGTCAACCCACCTGCACCTGGCACCTGCCTCCCAAGCCTGAAAAGAGGCGGCAAACTGCCAAGGTGTCCCCACTGCCTGAGATGAAAGACGACACTTCCGGGCAGTTGGCAGGGGCACATGGGAGGCCCCTCTGAACACCAGGATAGGGGCACACACAGCTGCTTCACATCACAGCAAGGACATGTGGGTCCCAGGTGCACTCCCTATCCTGTTCTCATCAGCCCCATTGCTTCTTGACCTGGGGCTCCTGGAAGAATTCCTGCTGTCCCTCAGCCACCATCAGGTATCCCCAGCCCAAGCCCAGGGGGTTGCCAGTGCTCAAAGTCTGCCTGTAAGTGCTGTTCCAGCCTGTTTAGTCCAGCCAGCACCCCTGCATCCAAAACATACACGCCAAGGTCCCTCAGAGTCGGTCAAGCACCCCATGGCCTCACTGGGTTTGGCCATATAGGGGAAACTTGACACCCTACGCATCTATTCAGGAGACATGCACACACATTGGTCCTGCCACACCTGCCCATGGAAGAGAAGGGCGATCTTCTACAGGCCTCACCCACAAAATGGGGACAATGATAAACATCAAAAAAGCTTGGGATAAAGACCAGAGGGGAGCGCAGGAAAAGGGCCGAGTACTCACTAGCAGACACACGATGAAAGGCATCCCTAATTATGTCGACAGCTAACTTTCCTCTGGTGCTTTCTTGCCCAACACTTTCACACCTTCGTTATGAAATGCAGAGGCAAATGACAGAATGAGGACAGGAGAAGGGGTGTGATGCCCGCGCAGCAGAGGACACCAAGACCTGGAAGTAAAGTGACTCACTGAGATTACCTGGGAGCTAGAGGCAGGGCTGAGACGTGGTTTTGGGCTCTACCAAGCTGTTCCTGGCCTGTCCCTCAGCCTAGGCGCGCTGGAACGGTGCACTACATTCAAATAAAGCCAGGTGAGCAGGTGGAGACAAGACCGAGGTATAAAAAGGGCCTAGCTAATCAGGATTTACAGAGTTAGTTCCATTGGGTCTAGGCTACCTGTGATTGGTAAGTCACTTTAAATGCAAGCCCCGTGGAAGAACTGGGAGCAAAGGGTTTCCAGGTGTTCCCCCAGAAGTCACTAACATCTGTGCACATCTGTTTCCCAGGAGCCCATCTGTTAGTCCAGGTACTATCAGGAAGACTGCACATCCCGGACAATGGACACCACCCACAGGTGGGCACAGCTCAGAGCTGAAAAATTCCTGTCTAAGAATTTTAAGAAATCAAATTTGTCTCTTAGTGCTACTGGTGAAAAGTGCCAATTACAGCCAACCTGAAAACTGCTTGCAACATACAGGCAGGCAGACCTCATCTTGGGCTGTTCTCCAGGAGGCAGGATGAGGAAAAGAAGCTTGAATTCAAAATGCAGCAATTCTCCCCCCCACCCCCACCCCTGCAAGGGACAAAGGGCTCTCCATTGGGCAATAAAGACAGGCATGAAGAGTGGAACCCTGGCATCCTAGATGCACATATGCTTGGAGTCCTTCTGATGATAAAGCATGGGCAATAAATACTTGAGAGTCCTGCCCCAAAGTAATGCCTCTGAGAGCGCTATGAACTCTCAGCTTGCTGAGGAAACCTCCAGAGCAAGGCTGATCCCACTCCAACGGGAGATCAGAATCCAAACCTCAGCTGTGCTAGGAAGGATCCTGCTGTTATCTACTCTTAAATAAAGCTTTGCGCTAATTCCTTCCAGGGTCCTCTCCCTCCACCCCTCTCCCCTTAAATCTGGGTTAATGAGGTTTTACTGGAACACCCCCCCCCCTTCAGCCACAGGTAGACTCAGGCGGCTCCACCCTCACTTGGCAGGCAGCCAGGGGTGACATCACCTTGGCAGTTAGCACCTCCCCTGCCCCCATCCACTCTGCTGGCCGTGGGGAAATGTCTCTACTAGCCCCCATAATTAAGGCAAAAAGAGATTTTATGCCTTTCAAGAAAGAGAAGAGAGTGGAAAACAGTAAATAACTCTTCCCAAACAAACCATTTTTCTTGCACACAGGAACAAAAGACAGCGGGAAACACACACAGAGAAAGAACCCTTTACAGACAAACCAGTTCTCGTCTCTTGGGAGGGTTTCTAGCACCTCCCCTCCCCAGCAGCCCAGACCAGCCCATTCAGACACAGGCGCCCAGGACAAGCCCTACCTCACCGGTCCCCAGGGGGCTCTGCCCTGCTTCCCACTGGGGCCTAATGAACTCTGGGTAGGGACAGGGCTCTGCAACCTGTGGATACCCTTCCCACAAACCAGTCTTCTTCCCTTTAGGAAGGGGGTGGAGGAGGCACTGTCTCACTTTATGCCATTTTTAACCAAACATGGACTCGCATGGTAAGAGCGAGCAGGTAGAAGGAAAGAGAACACAGTAAACTTTATAAAAGAAAAAAGAAACCTCAACTTCAAGGCAGTCTGACTCCAAAGCTTAGTGCTTTCAGTCTTAGTTCAGTCACCTCCTCCAGGAAACCTTCCACCACCCAAGTTCTAATAAACCTTCTCCTCTGAACCTCAAAGGAGTTCACCCACCACCACAGTTCCTCTCACGGCCCTGCATCGCCGGCCTGGAGAGAGTGGGCTCCTTGCTATGCCCAGGTGTGCCAGGTGCAGGCAAAGCACCCCATCTCCTCACCGCAGTGTAACTGTGACTGGGGGCACATCTAGCTAGGACCCGACCCTGAATCCCAGAATGTTTCAGAACACAAACCGCCCAGCAAGTAGGGAGGGCGATTTACGTATCAAACTGGAAACCCCTGCCGGGCCCCAGACCCGGTAAGACTTGCCGGAGGTCTCAGTACTAGCGGCTACTATTACGACAGAGGGACCAGCTCACAGAACGGCAGCCTCTGCCCGAGAGACTTTTCCAGACGCCCCATTACGTGCGGAGGACGCGGGAACCCAAGGCAGCCGGCAGCTCTCCCTGCCCACGTGCCTCCCTCTGCCGGAGCTGGGAAGCCAAGCGGTCCAGGGCAGCCGGCGAGAGACCGCCACTTCCGGAAAGGGCAGCGCCCCCGCTCCGCACTCCCCTCTCCACCCCCAGCGCGGCCGCGTCGCGACCCCGAAGGACCCCAGGACTCTAGCACTGGGGGTGGGCGTCGGGGGTGGGCGCGGCGCCGAGCGGGGAGCTCCGACACCTGGCAGGTCCCAGCCCACGTTAGGGCCGGCGCTGCGGAGCGGCTCCCAGGAAAGGGTTACAGGGGCCGAGAACAAAGCGCCCCCCTTGGGGAAGGCGGGCTAGCCGACGGCGCTGGGACGGGAGGTCACTTTCTGGAGACCACTTTCTAGGGATGCGCTTGGTCGGCCAGGTCCCCTTTGGGAGGGACCCAGCCCCCGCCAAAGGTAGATGCTGAAGCCCTACCCAGAGGCCTCCCCCCAGCCTCCAGCTCCACATTTACCCCTCTCCCCCTCAGCTCCACTGGGCGGGCCACGGAACCCGCCTTCCCTGCGCGCGGCTCCAGCACAAAGCCGGGTCGGGGGAGGGGAAGAGCCATGCCCGAGTCCACTCGCGAGTAAGTCGGCCGCCGCGCCCAGCTCCGGCACGCGTCCCTCGGCGGGCAGCTCAACTTCAGCGGCCCAGGCGTTGGGTTCCTGCGGATCTCCAGCGTCCAGGGTCCAACTTCCCGGAACCTCCCGCTGCCCCGTCCTCTCGGGCAGCCCACGCCAAGCCTGAGGGTCCCACCACCGCTCGCGTCGCCCGCGCACCCTGGCCCCTGCTCCCCGAAAACGCGTCGGCCACCTCCCGCGCTGTGCCCCAACTTGCCTCGGCCACAGGCTGGGCGCCCGCGCGCGGCGCGTCTGGTTTGAATTAGGGTCGGCGGGAGGCGCGCGGTGGCCGCCTCCTCCCGGGTCACCGGCGAGGGTCGGGCCGCCACGGTGTCCGAGTGGCAGCGCGGGAGCCGGAGACCTCGGACGCCGCGGGTTGGCGGGCTCCGCGGCAAGTGAGCCCTTTCCCAGAACTGAGTGTGGGGGTGGAGGGGGCGGCGCGGGTCCGCTCCGCGGGGCGCCCGGGCCCCCCACCCAACCGACGGGTTCCGCGCGGCACCCCTTGACTGAGGAGGCGACGGGGGCAGGCAGCATAGCGGCCCCCGGGGTCCTGCAGCCCAGCGCGGGAAGCAGCGAGGTCCCGCTTCCCCTCCCCCTCCACGTGCAGCCGCCCGCCTCCGCGGGTCGGCCGGCTCGGCTTCCCGCCGCCCCCCGCCCGGCCCGCCGCACTCACCGGGAGGGCCGGCTGCAGGCGCAGCGCCAGCGCGCAGAGGCAGAGCCAGAGCGCCGCGCGCCTCATGCTGCCCTGACCGGCGGCCGGAGCGCGAGGGGCTGCGCGGGTCGGGGCTGCGCGGCGCGGGGCGGACGATGCGGAGCTCCCGGCCGGCTGCGCCGGGCTCGCAGTGCACGGCTCCCGCGGGCGATGCCCGGCGCGCTGCTGTCCGAGCGAGGGCGGCCCGGCCCCGGCTGCGGTCCGCGCTCTACGCTGGATTCTTCCCGGCTCGGCTCCCGCCCGCACCGTTCCTGCCGAGCTCCGCCTTATAATAAACCCACAGGCCCTTAGCCGTGGCAAAAACTAGCCCCCCACCCCCACCTCGCCAGGTCTTGGGGCCGGCCTCAGGCCACACCCCCTCGAGCCCCGCCCCCTAAACCGCCAGGCCGCCCCCGGAACGCCAGGCGCCCCGCTCCCCAGCCCCGCCCTCCCGCTGCTCCGAGCGGAGCCGAGCTCGGCCGGGCCCCGGAGCGGTGGTCCCTGGAAGCGGCGGGCGCGGGCGGTTGACGCCGCGGCTCCCGGGCGGTGGGTGCCCTTCCCCCGGGGCCCAAGGTACGGAGGCGCGGTCTGACAGCGGGGCGGGGGAGGGAGGGAGGGAATCGACCGAGGCTGGCGTCAGTCTGCAGCGCCCTCTGGGCGTGAGAACCGAGCGCCCTCCAGGTGCATTGCACGCTCAGATCACGGTGGGGACAGTTTCTGGGGTTCTTTGGGGGCCCCGGAGTTGATGAGAAACGAAACCGGCCAATCCCCTAGCTCCTTCGCCTTCGGTTGCAGCCGGACTCCCGGGTGCCGTTCCCCCGCCTCGGTTCCCACAGTTGGCTCAGGGCTAGCGCCCCGCAGAGTGCTTGGAAACTCCCAGAGCGCGGGAACCCGGCACCCCACTTAACACAGTTGCCTGCTCTCGGGAGGGCCCGGGGGACAAAAGCTTTTTCTGCAACTTTGTCTAGAAAGCATTGCCTCTCTTTCCATCCTTTGAGCTACACGAAACAAACCGCCTTTCTCCTGGGTCACGCCTGGTCTGTGGCGCTGAGAAGCGCCTCTGGAGTCATTTCCTTCCCGGTGCCCAGCAGGCACCTCAGCCCCAGGGGCTGTGAACAGCCTGCAGGTACAGGGCAAACTGCCTACAGAGAAAAGGGAAAATCCCGGGGCCCTTCCTGCCCCTGGTGAGCAGGACATGTGCTTCCAGCTGACCTGGTACCCGCTCCCGCTCCCGGAGACCACACTCCAGGCAGTGACAAGGCTGACCTGGGGGGTGGGGAGGGCTGAACTGGAAGAGACTGTCTCCTGGGCGGTCCTGGGCTCTCAGTGTCCAGTGTTTCTCTTGAATAGACTGAACCTTCTGGACCAGGGCCTGCAGGCAGGGCCATCCCAGCGGCCCCTGAATTCTCCAGCCAGCCAGGAGTGTGCATGGAAGCAAGCTGTCTCCAGGTCCATGAGTGCCTTGGTTTAGGGGATCACCCAGCAGGGTAGCACTACAGAAGCTGAAGGCAGAGTCTCCTGGGATGCAGGGAGTCCTAGGGGTTTAGAGGTGGGTTTGAAGGCCAAGGACACGTCTCCCAGAGGCTTGCTACAGAGTGACCTTCCAAGTCGATCCAACCCAGTGCAGAGGAAACACAGGTCTGCATTGAAACTTGCCTTTCTCTAGTTTTAAGCAGCCACGGAGCGAACCTGGTGTGGCAGAGGAGCAGGTGAGGAGCATGGGACTGGCCTACAGAGCACCACATGAGCCCTGTTGTTTGTTTGTTTGTGTGTTTGTTTGAGGCTAGGTCTCACTACTACGTTGCCCAGGGAACTGTAGGCTCTTGTTGCCCAGGGCACCCCAGACTCAAGTGATCCCCAGCCTCAGCCTCCCAGGTAGCTGGGATTACAGGCGCATACCATCACGCTCAGCTATTTTTTGAAACTCAGTCTCGCTATGTTGCTCTGGGCAAGTCTTGAACCTGCGGACTCAAGCAATTTCCAGTCTCAGTTTCCCGTCCTAGGCTTGGGATTAACGCCACGTGCCCCCACAGCCGGCTCCCAGAAGTATGTTTGAAGGAGAAATAAAGTTGTTTTGCCTCAGATGCTGTCGTCCCAGGTTTTCTCTCATCTGCTAGCAGTGAAACCTCACACCACACAGATCAATGTGGTCTGCTCCCCAGGACCTGAGGGAGTGAGGGGAGGGAGAGGAAGAGAGCTAAAGATGCCACTGGTAAGCAGCCATGGGAGGTGAGTCAGTCCTGGACTGTGTTAAATTCTGAATTGAATTCAGTTCACCTAACAACTTCTTTTCCCAAAAGCAGTGTAGACAAGAAGGATGTGTGTTTGAGCAAGGAGATATTTTCAGAGCCCAAGCAGGCTTTCTGCTCTTTCCATGTGCCTCCCCACCCCCTGCTGTTGCTCTCTGGTGGAGGGAACTTTGGGGGTTGGGGGGGAGAACAGACCTTCACAGAGGCCCTAAGGAAGCCCCTCACCCATGCCTGCTGTGCTTGAGTCAGTTGTGCCACACAAACCTCACAGGCTTTTGTTTCTTTTTTCCCTTTTTTTTTGAGACTAGGTCTCACTATGTTTCGAACCCACAGATGCAAGTGATTCCTAGCCTCAGCCTCCCGAGCAGCTGGAATTATAGGCACCTGCCACGGCACCCAGTAGCTTTTGTTTCTTGAAAGCAACTAATGTGTTTTGTTTTGTTTTTTCACTGAGATTAAGAATCTGAAGTTGCAGGTAGTGCGTTATCACTTTTTCAGGTAGCTCCGACACTGCCTGGCTAGTTACTGCACATGTACTGACTTCACATCCTGCATCTTCTCCACCTCTTTCACCAACCCCCAAGCCCTGTGGGTTTTGACTCAGCCAGGGCAGCAGCCTTTGTGGGATGCAGGCTTGAAGAGGAAGTTCTCCCACTGGCGGGTGTACCACGACCAGCCACTCCCAGGTGCAGCCAGACCCATCCCGTGAAGAGTCACTTCCTGGGGTGTGGCCACTTGGCCCTATGCACTGGCACCTATGACCTAGTGTCTCTGACTTGGCCCCCCACTGGGAAGGGGACCTGTGATCATTAGTCAGGTTATTTTCTTCCCAAATTCTTAGCCTTACTTTAGCTGTGTGACTGCAAGCAAACAACTTAGACTCTGCTTTAGTATGATGCTCTATAGATTGGGGTGATATTAATACCTAGTTAACAATTAATCCCAGTGTACACACAGTGAAGGCTTAGTACCGTCACAGCACATGTGGAAATGTTTCCCGCATGTGAGTGCTGCTGAAAATGCCACAGCTGGGCTGGAGAGGCAGGCAGACTCAAGTTAGAAGTTTAGTACAGCTCCCCAGAAAACTGAGGCAGCTTCCTTAAGCACTGAATTCAGATTCTTAGGAAGGTTAGATAACACACAGACAACACCTTCCATTTACTTGGTCAGGTAAATAGAAGCAATCTGGAGTTAGGCAGTCTGAAGCCCCCGGGGGCCCTCCAGGTGATGGTCTGGACCACGACCATTGACTATCCTCTTCTGCTCCAGTTCTGGATGTACTGAAGTTTTAGGCCCAGTCAGAAAGGCTCTTGTTGACATAGATACCTCCTGGGCACTCATGGGGAAGCACGTCTAGTCCCCTTTTGAAGTTCGGTGGTGTGGAGTATTGATGGCGCTTGAAGGACATCCTTTAAAGTCTCAGGCCCAGACTGAAGTCATCACAGAAAGACACCACCTTGTATCTGGCACAGATGGACATGGACAGACAGACATTCAAGATTAAGGACCCAGGAGAAGCCAGGCAAGCAGACTCAGGAGAAGGTGCTGAAGCAGGCATGCTTTAATGGCAGACAAGGAAGGGAAGGCCTCTGGCCAGAGGGCAATACCAGAAAATGCCTGTTCAAGGTGCAGGGAAAATTGATAAATTCAACACTAACCCATGCAAATGCTCATTACCCTCTAGCTCCTTTCTACCATTCCTTCCCTCTCTCCTCCAGTGTCAGGTACCTGATATAATCAAAGAAGAATTAATACCCAGAGTGGATATTTTTAAATCCTGCAAGTCCAGGAAAAGACAAATCGATCAATAAACAAAAGGACAAAATACAGAAATAATAACATTATTATTTGTATTATAACAAATAATAATTATTTCTATTTTTGAGATTTGCAAGTTATATTTTAACTCTTGTTGTAATATTTTTCTTCATTTTAATGTTTGCATAATATGATTGTTTGCATAATCTAAAAAACAAACAAACAA
>PVHY01025660.1:0-18144 GCA_004024945.1 Uropsilus gracilis
GCATGTAGATTTGGAGATACTGTAGACGTGATGGAATGAAGCACCTTGGAAGGAATCTTGGAAACAAGTTTGTCAAGCCTGCTCTCGTACCCTGAAGGAGTCAGTGCCACTCAGAAGCCATTTTTTTAAGACGAGGAAAAGTACTTTATTAAAGGAGAATTTAACAGTCCACGGAGTTAAAGTGACTTATTTCTATGAGACATATTACAATTGGAATTAATTTGAAAATATTTTTTTTTCCTATTTTGTTTTAGTAAGAGACATTGACTTTATTTGTTCATATTTTCTCATTTTAGCCTGTCAGGGGATATTACACCTTGCAATCATGTTCTTTTCTTCATATTGGTAAAAATTAGCAGCAGCCATAGGATTGTGATTTTTAATTTTGTCATTACTAAAGACAAAACCTGCCAATCTTGAATGCTCTGACTAAATCTTGGTTTGTGGTTTTTAAACTGTTACTATTTCAAAGTTTTTCTTTGTAGAATTCAGAAATTATTTCTACATATCATTTTGCTCTGAGCACTAAGAGGAAGACTCTTCTAGTTATCCATAAATGTTCATTCCAGAAATGGCTTAGTGACTGTACTGAACAAAGACATTTCAGTATACTTTTAGATCATAGTAGTTACCATTTCGTAAAGTTTCTTACCTTTCCTCTGCCTCTCCCCCTTCCCCCGTATTTTGCTTAATTAATGGTAGGAGATATAAAATAATTGTAGATTTTTCCATGGACCGGTATGATGACTGGTCATTTGTTTTTTATTTTTTAACTGGCTTTAGTGCTATACAGTGTATTACTAGGAGATAATGCATTTACTTAAACATTCTGTGAAATGCACTAGAAATATTTATAATTTTACAGTCAGGACAGCATTTTATCTTTAATTTATTTGAAAGAAGCACTACTTAAATCTGAACTGTGGAATATTTCTTGCATTAAGAGAAAGAGAAGTAAATCTCTTATATGGAAACTTGTGGCCATGATTTTGTATAATATCATAATCAGTGGTGTGTCTGTAACATGAGTTTGCAGTTATACGTGGGCATTTAGCTTAATCTATGGCTATAAAATTCTGTATGTAAGTAGCTTTGTAATGATCATAAGTATCAAGTTGAAAAAATATGCAGTCCAGTAACTGAAGATTTAGTGAAAAACTCAGCTGTGTCCCCATTCATCAAAACAACTCAGTGCACTTTAAGCTGTTCAGATAGCAGGGAGCGTTGTCCACACAAGAGTAGTGCTTGGGTGATCTCTCTGCTGCATAAGCGAGTGCTTGATAGAAGGAACTAACTACCGGTATGAGGTCAGCGTCTAAAATCTTATTTAGATTGAAGTTTATGAATTACAGCAAATTGTAATGCTGGAAACAAAAATAAACAATTGATTAAAGAGTTTGTAATGGTAATTTTTTGGTCTAGAAATGTTATTTACTGGAAAATCAACATTTACGTGGGTGTATGTTTTGTTTCACTAGTTCAGAGAATTTTTCAAGCTGTGCATTTTAACTGAAATAATACAGCACTTTTATCTTTTAGGATATCAAATTATTTTATATATGCAAGTGGTTCGCTGCTCTTGAGGTTTCCAATTCTTGAACCTTACTTAAATAACAACTTAAAAAACCCATTCCCATTATCATTCACTCTGTCTCCTTTCTCTTCATCCTGCCCCTTTCCCACCTGCCATTTGCTATTCCATGTCATTGCCTTATGGAGAGGTACTAAATTATATCCAATTTCCTCCTAGTAAAATTACTCTGAAAAATTGCACATGGTTAGATAAGAATAATTAACTCATTTAAAAAAAAATTCTGTTGGTGTGAAGTTACTTCAAATGATAGATTTTTAAGGATTCCCTTAAAAGAAGTGTATTCTCAAGTTTCTAGCCTGATTTTGAGGTCATATCTTCCCAAATAGTAATTGAAGGCTTATATTTTTATCTTTCCAGTTCTGTTATGCACTGACAGCTTATAGTGTGTATAAGCAAATTTTGACATAAAGAAGCATAGACTAAGAACTTGAGTATTTCTGTGGAACCAGGAAATGTGTGACTTCCTTTTTTATTTTCCCTTTTAAACTGGAATCAAATTTGAATCTTAAAACTGGGAAATTTGGGGCTCTCTAAAAATATTCTTTAAAATAAGGTAACAAAAATAAAATCTGGTTGTTTACAATTCTTGAATTTTTTTCACCAAAGTAAATTTATAAATTCTTTTATACATTAATTTTACTCTGCTTTACCCTAATGTATCGCATCCTAATACTATATAAAAATCTTACTATTTCTAAGGAAAATCTGTAGTAGAATAATTGCAAAAGTAATGTTGGTCAAAGAAGAGAAGAGCAATGGATCTAGGACACTGTCTGGAACTATCAAAGGTAAGATTACTAATTACCAGCATTGGCTGAAAATGGATCTTTATTGTCCTAATAGTAGACCCCAAACTGTTTAAAGTGGCACATTTTTTAGATAATGGCAGTGGGAGGGTGAGGAAAGACCTATTTTTATATGGACCATGTTGGCAGTCAGTTGTCTATAACAAGTGTAAGGAAAATTGTCAGTTTTTCAAAAACAGTCAATTTCTGCATATAAACAGACATGAAATAACCCAGAATAAAAATACAGTAGATTTCAACTTGAGATATTTATTATCTTAATTGTCCTAAAAATTGAATAGTTATTTTTTCCAAAATTAGACCATTTAAAGAAAATAACAAGTTTGAAATCTGGTAATTTTTTGAGTTAGAATGCTGAGATCTACAGAAAAATCACAGATTTGGAGTTATGCTGTCTTCCTTAGATTATATTTGTCACACATTAGCATTTCTTTTAAATGTATCAACCCCCCAATTTGCTGTAGTTTTAGAAGTCAATGAAGCAAAGAATTGGAGGTAAAATATTGATTCAGAGATTATCTTGTCCAAATCCCTCTTCCCTGTTTCTGAAATGGAACTTTGGAAAGCATTTATATAGAAGATTGCTCTGGCAGCCGTTACATTTTTATTTAAGTTTACTAGCCTCCCTAGACTTGGTTTTATGAAAAAGGAAAGTTTTGTTGTGTTACAGCTGTCTGATTTCACTGTCATATTTAGATGGCTCTGGTGCCTCAGGATGTTTCCAGTGTCATGTTAGAAAGGGCAGTTCACTTACTGCTTTGGCATTTTCCCCCCTTAGTAAATAAATGTTAAACATAAATGCTAAGATCTAAACTGTAATCTTACATGATTTACCTTAAAATATTGCTTCTATTTTTAAACTATTAAGTTTGCTTGTTAGGTTGTAAGTTTTCCAGTTTTACAAAATCAAAATATAACAAGACAATTATTTTTTCAGTTTTCGGTATAGAGAACTCTTAATAGTGTACCATTAGAATAATGTACTTGGTAAAGCACAGATCCGAAGAGTTATAACCATACATACTATCCTTACATCTTGACAAAAATAGATTGCATAAACAAGTAATTTCTTTTGAGATGAATCTATATTGTCAATTTAGATGAAAATATAAAATACCAAAAGTTAGACTAGACACAATCTATGCTGGGATGCAGGTTGAATTCTATACTAACCTTGTAGGAATTCCAAATACATTTTCTTTTTCCAAAGACTAAGTAATTCAAAATAGTTGATATTTTGCGAGTGATGTAGTTCCACAAAATCAAAACATTAAAAAATACAAATACTACAGTTTAGAATCTGCAGAGCAAAAATACAGAAGTAGGTTTCTTTTTAAGGTCTATAGAACCTTAAAATAGACAAATGCAAAAACATTTGTATCAACGAAGAACAGGATAATTTGAGTTCTTCATGCCATGTGCTTTTTTTTTACAAGTTTAGTCCACTCAGTTCTTAGTGAAGTAAAGATTATTTTAACAGAAAACAGATACAGTAGATGTTTGTGTCCAAGGACTTACTACTGGTAAAGAAGTCAGGATTGAACTCTGATAACCTGGGTCCCCTTGTCACTCTGCTAAGTAGAAAGTAACACTATATAGGAAGTGGAGATGAGGTGATCATTTTATTTTCAAGCACTCTATTCTGAAGCCAGAACAGCTCATTGGAAGACCTTGAGCTGCTTGAGACAGAATGGGGGGGTTAGAGTGGCATGGCAATGGGACGTTGATTTATAGTCAAGAAATCTCGTTACACTTCTGAGATTTCCAGCATTATTTACATACTACCTTAGAGACAGATCAGAAGATAATATTTAGATCAACTGTCAGTTACTGATTTGTACCATGTAGCAAAGAAATTTAGTGAACATGAAATCAACCTTAATCAAGATTTTAGAAAATATTTTAAAATTATATCTGAATAAGACATTAACATGATTAACAAGTATGTTCAAATAGATACAGAGAAGATATTCTCCCAGTTCTGAGTCCTAGCTACCCATTTTTCTTTTTCCAGAGGCAATACTGCAGTCTTCTGATGTGTCCTTATAAATATGTGATGTATATATTCGCACACGTGCTTATACATTTGTAATACATATTTTTCCCGTTCTATGCAGATGGTGAAATCCATATTAATCTTACGATTTTAAAAATACACAATTTCCAGAGTTTTATGTGCACTGAAAACCATCACATTGAGAGAAAGTATAGTGCTGTGCTGTACCAGATGGTAACCACTTGCCATATACGGGGTTATTTATATTTAAATTAAATTCACTTCCCCAGTTTTATTAGCTACCTTTCCATGAGCTCAGTAGCTATAGGTGAAGGCTATTGTTGGGAGAGTAGAAACTCAGAGCAGTCCCATTATTACAGAAAGTTTTTTGGAGAATGTTGACAAGGTAGCTTAGATTAACCCTAGTCGCTTGTATTTGAGAGCACCTTTCTATTGTATGGACAAAGTAGCACTGAGCTTTTATTGTTGGAGGTAGAGGGGAGAAATCCTAGTTTAGTGTTTAGAAATATACTGATACATACATAGTTCATTCTTGGACTGTGACAAAGAACTGCTTGCTAGTGTTACTTTTCTATCACCGAAACATTTTAATTTTATTTTCTGCATACAAACTCGGTCTTATTTGTATAGTTATGACCTTTCCTTTCCCCCCTCCTTCCGATCTCCCTTTGATGACTTAAAAACATTTTGAACTTGATTTTGTGCAGTCAACATTCTGAACATTAGGAAACAGGTCAACCCTAAAAACTGTTCTTGAGCATTCAGATCTTACCAGGTTGACAAAATGGATTTTAGGGGTTGATCTTGGTTTGCACAGTATTCCAACAAGGAGCTCAGTCAGTGTGACATTCATCATTACAGTTCTTAGAGATAAAGGAGTTCATGGACCCATGTGGTGAAAGGAGGGTATACAGGTTTACCATGTTCTGGATAGTAAATATTTTTAGAATATCTTTAAGTGCATTCAAGGAGCTTACAATTTAAAGGAACAGCAATGCAAATGCTCTCATCTCTGTTTTGTTAAGTCCTGTTTCAAGGAGATTTACTCTGCATTACTCCTGGCACTGATAGATTGATTCAGGTTAGAAAAGCATTAAGGGGAGGGTGATAGTCGAACCATTGTACTTGAAGTTCTAAGGGAACACTTAGATTGCTCCATGTTCTTAGCATACTTTGTACGGAAAGACAACCTCTAGCAAAGCTTATTGAGCACCTACTGTATGCTGTGGAGCACTTAACACATACTATGGGGTACTTACTATAGTCTATGATATACATGAGGTAATAGATGTCAGTGGGACCCTTCTGGAGGAAGAAAGACAATAGCAATGTTGGCAACCAAGAAAGTGAGTGAATTCATGATGATCATGGCTAGTGACTGTCTCATCTAGATCACCCCCTCTTCTAAGATCTAGAACAGAGGAGTTACTTGTGGCTGAGGCTTCTGACCTTCCTAGGTTTACTAGGACTCGGATCGGAACCATGGACAAGTGATGGACAGGCTATCTCAAGCACAGCAGATGTCGGTTGGGGTCCTAAGATGGGTCTGCTTAATGGGAGGTATCTTGCACGATGCCTGTAAAGAACCACCTTGGCTTTCACAGGTTCATTCAAGCTTCCGTAAGTCTGACCGTGTGTAAGAACCCAATTACTGATTTAAATAAATAAATAAATAAATATATATATATATATATATATATATATATATATATATATATATTTAACATCTCTGTGATCTCTGGGATTCACCCCCCTCCCTGACCGTTCTCACCCTGTCTCCCCCCACCCCCCCAGGTTGTATACTTCAATTTGGTTGTTGGCTTGTTTTATCTTCATGGATTTTTGTTTATCTTTCCCATGTCCCATATAGTAGTGAAACCATTTGGTTTCTGTTTCTCTTTTTAAATTACTGGATTTTTTAATAACAATGTTATTTCCCCTGAACTTTCCTACTTACAAAAACAGACTAAAATAAACAATAAAACACAAGTCGAGAAGAACCAACCCTTCAACGACATTCCCACTTCCGTATTTCTCTTTACAAAGGTGTGGTGTGTTGTTGCTCTTTCCCTGCTGTCTCAGGAGCGCACGGCAGTCAGGCCTTTGGTAGCGCCTCTCCCCTGCTAGCCCTGCTAGCCCAGACCTCTACTAAATGCAGCCGTCAGTCTTCAAGTCTCACCTTGCTTGCAGAATTTGCCTCTGAATCTTTTTTTTTTTTTTTTTTTGAGACTAGGTCTCGCTATTTTTGGCGGTGGAACCACAGGCTCATGTTGCCCGGGGTACCACAGACTCAAGCAATCCCCAGCCTCAGCTTCCCAGGCACGCACCACCACGCCCAGCTATTTTTTTGGGACTAGGTCTCTCTATGGGCCCCAGGCGGGACTCGAACCGCGATCCCTAGCCCCGGCCGCTTCTTAGGCTGAGGCTTACAGGCACGAGCCACCGTGCCCTTTCCCTGAATCTTTGACTTCTAGAACTCCATTCTGGATTCTCTATCTGCATCAATGGCCACTCTTTTTCATTCATTCGTTTCTTCGTTTGTAGGGGGTTCATGCATATTTTGCAAGATCCTCCTTTCCTTTAGGCTTACAAGCATTGGTGTCTCATAGGGTTTTTCTCTGTCTACACCCATTGAGTGATTCAATCCCTTGACTTATTAAAACCACCATTTACTGAAACCTGGAGATTTCAACCTTGAGCCCCAGACTCCTATCCAGTGGCCTTGGCGCATCCACTTGAGCAATATGCGAAATTATTGGACCTTTCCCATTATTGCTGTGATGTGGGACTACTACACGTGTTGAACAGTCATTCCCACATGACTTGCATTGCTCCTGTTCTCAGGCTGAGTTACGCAACAGGCTTTGAGCCATAGAATGTGAGCACAGTGAAGTACCCCGAGTCTCAGTAGACGCTTTGAGCTCTACTGAGAGATTCTGCTATTCCTCCTGCTTCCATGTGGATGGCACCTTCCAGGTAGGGCTGGTTTTTCTAGATTCCTGAATGAAGAAGACGTTGGGAGAGAATGACAACCAGCCCACAATCTGTAATGAGACAGTCACTGAGATTTGGGCAAAGTCAATATCTCAAAATAGACATCTAAAAGACAAATCCCCAATTTCTTCACCTTACCATCAAAAATACCTCATGTCTTTTCCCTCTCAGTAAATTGTACCTTTTTTCCTCTCAATTGCTGAAAACCTTGAATTCATGGCTGGCTCATCTCCTTTCTCATGCAATGGGCAGTCAGTACCTCATTCTATCTCCAAAGTATACTGAGAATCCATTTCTCATCATCTCAATTAGTATTTTAACATCAGCTATCATATCATGCTTAAAATTTCAAAATAGCCTCTGAACCATTTTCCCCCGTCATCCTAGCCCACACATTCTATTTCAACGTGACAGCTCGTGATTTTTTTTTGAAATTGTCAGATTGTGTCATTTCTTTTCTAAAAATTCCGAGGGCTTCTCATCTCACACAGAATAACAAAGTTCTGAGAAGACCTCTATGTCTTCCATGATGGATTCCCCACTAGTTCCCAATCCCATGCTCCCTATTCTCTCCCTCACTTGTCATCCAGACTGGCCGTTTTGCTCTTCACATCAGAACTTTGCACTGCCTGAAATACTCTCCTTGCCATGTACCTGCACTACACTTCTTCAAATATCCGCTCAAATGCCACCCGACCAGTGGATCCTTTCCTCGGTGTTTATATTTAACAAGCCGCCTCCACTACTACTTCTTCCCCCTGAATATTTCTCTGCTTGATTTTTGACCGTAGCGTTTACTACCTGGTACACTCTAATTTTACTAGTTTATTTTCTGTCTCTACTAGAATGTAACACCCATAGGATGGCATTTGACAGGAGGCATTTGATAGGTGACTTACTAAATGAACGTTTCATGTATGATATTAGCCTCATGCAGTATAAAGACCCCCCCCAAATAGACGTAGTCAGTCTACTATTCCAGTTTAGTTAATTGACTAGATCTCTTATAAATGATTATAATATAATATAAAATGTGCTTACCAAATATTCTTTATGTAAGTTCATTTTAATCTTTGTCAAAACTAGGTTTGGGAGATAGGCCGTTGATGGGAATGTAGAACTGAGGCTTTTTAGCTGGAGGGTACTTTTGTAGTAGGTAGCAAGAGTTCGGAAAACCTTCCTATTTTTTCAAGCATTTGAACTCATTGTTCTACTTCTAAGAATACAATATAAGGAAATAGAGTTGTTGCAGTATGAAAAATTAGGAAAGTAGCTAACATATGCCATGTTTCTGTTCAAATATAGTAGTTGGAAGCATTTTTAACAGACTATTAATTTGACACAACTTTTAGAAAAATAAGAATACACACTTAGTACTCAAGTTGTTGCTGCTAAAGTTTGGGGTTGGAATGGGAGAAATCCTTTTTATTATGCACACTTAAGATATGTTTGTGAGCAAGTATAAGTTTTGTTAATTTTAATGCTTATTTTTATGGAAAAATAAGAGAGCATACATGACTTCAGAATAATTCTAATTTGTGCACATAGCAAAAGGACTGAAAGAAAATACACTAAATATTAACAGTGCTCATAACATGGGTGTTTTTTTCTCCTGTACAGATTTCCTACAATATGTTTATCTTTTAAAAATAATTAAAAAGAATAAGCAAACAATTCTTCAATCTTCTTGAGACCATTGAAAACAGTCATAAAATTAAGGTGTGAGAATCTTTGAATAAGAATTCTAATATTTCCATTCTAAAGGAGGTGAGAACCAAAGATGTTAAAGGGAAAAGACTGAAGATAAGCTGATTTCTTTTAATTATTTTTTAATTTAGCTTTAATAACATTAGATTTCAGAAGTTTCCCTTAGAAATTTCAACCCCTAGCAATAGGGGCATGTATTATTGGAACTTAACATGCTGGTGTGTTTCTCTGATATATCTGAAGTGCTCTTGATCTCACTATGGGTCATAAAAACAATATATTTGTCAGAGAAGACAAGGGTAACTGTCCCGGGAAATTGGAAAACTGAGGAAAGAAATTTAAAACACTGATTCTCCACTACTGCATTCACTTAACATGTTTTTTGAATGCCCTGTGTCACTAAGCACTTTCTATTTCATAACTTCCTGGACAGGGTAGGAGGGAGTGGGGGGGTTTGGGGTGGTGGTGGCTAGAAGACCCTCTTAAGTCTGGGCACACAGAGAGCAAGGAAAACAGAGCGTTCAAGGCAAAAGGGACAGACTGTGCCCAAAATATGGCTATTGATCTTCAGTTGACAGTTATGGCTAATTACACTGACACAACCTTATTCTAACAGGAGTATCAGAGTACATCTGCTTTCTAAGAACCTGTCCCCAGATTGCTGATACAGACCATCTCTAGTTTTCCACGTTGAGTGAATTCTTCTTTCGCTACATTCCTGCTGGACCTGAAGAATCAGAATGGGTGAGAGTCTCATGCCTATTTGGAAATGCTGTATTAAGGGTCTCTGTTGGATCTGTATATTTAACGTGTTTCCTCATAAGTATACCTTTAAATTATTCCTTCTTGCTGGAGGTCTAAATTGTGACTTATCTGTTCTCAGTAGAAATATTAAATAAATCTGAGGATACTCTCAAACCCATTTTTATTGTAATTGTTCTTGAATTCTAGATGTGGTGTTAAGATGATTTAGGAAGAGATGAAAGGTGAGGTGGCTGTTAAATTCAGATGGAAACAATTTAAGATTTTACAGGCAATTATATTTGATATAAAAGTACTCAGTTTATTCTAAGTGGGAAAAGTTTAAATCGCCAGAAAGAAAGAACTAGATGTCACAGCTTCTTGCACCTCATTTGTTCCAGGGGACTTTTCTGTCACAGGCTTGCAAGTTCCTCCTGAAATGTCTCAGCAACCTCCACTCTTAGGGCTCTGGCCTTGCTGCTCTGTCCTCCAGACAGGTCTCTTTTCTTTTCTTTGAGACTAGATCTCGTTATTTTTTAAAATTTTTTTGAGACTAGATCTTGCTATTTTTGCCCATGGATTCGCAGGCTTTCGTTGCCCGGGGTACCACGGACTCAAGCAATCCCCAGCCTCAGCTTCCCAGGTAGCTGGGGTTACAGGCGCGTGCCACCATGCCCAACTCTTTTTTTGGAACTCGGTCTCGCTACGGGCCCCAGGCGGGACTCGAACCGCGATCTCTAGCCCTGGCCACGTTATTTTTGCCTGTGGAACCGCAGGCTCACATTGCCCGGGGTACCACAGACTCAAGCAATCCCAGCCTCAGCTTCCCAGGTAGCTGGGATGACAGGCACGGGCCACCACACCCAGCTATATATTTTTTGGAACTACGTCTCGCTATGTGTCCCTGGCAGGACTCGAACCGCGATCCCTGGCCCCCTCCGCCACGGCTTCCTAAGCTGCTGCTTACAGGCATGCGCCACCGTGCCCGGCCCAAGACAGGTCTCTTATCACACTAGGACCACCCATCAAAGCATGGCAGTATTTTCAGATTAAAGTGGTGCATTTTTAAAAAAATAAATCATTTAATTTCTTGGTTTTTATCTCTGGGCCCACCAAACTCAGCTATAGTTCTCTTAAAGATGTATAATCCTTAAACTTATCTGTAGGATTAACTTTCTCCTTCATAAAGGCAGCCATCACTGGCTATTCTATCAGAAAATAGTTTCCTTATCTCCACTAGTGGTTTCATTAGCACTGTAAATTATGTTGTCTCTTCATAGGATCTGCTAGATTTGTGCTTCTCAGATTTGAACCTGCATACAAATCGTTACCTGAGAATTTTGTTAAGATGCAGATTTTCTGATCAGGGAGTGGGGCTAACATTCTGCCTTCCTAGCAAGCTCCTAGAGCATTAATTCCAAGCTGCTAGTCTTAGTCCTTTAACTATGAAGGTCTGAGATTATTTTCAGATATTTGGATGTTCAGCCTATCAGACAGGGGTGTCTCATACTTCACAATAGGTATTTCTTTTTTTTGAGACTAGGTCTCGCTATTTTTGCCCATGGAACCATAGGCTCACGGTTGTCTGGGGTACCATGGACTCAAGCAATCCCCAGCCTCAGCTTCCTAGGTAGCTGGGATTACAGGCTTGCGCCACCACAACCACAATCCCTGGTCCCCATCGCGGCTTCCTAGGCTGCCACTTACAGGCACGCGCCACCGTGCCAGGCCAACAGTAGGTATTTCTAATGACATATGGATATTATTATGATTATAAAACTGAAACACTCTTGAAAGAAGGGGCAATATAAATTCTCTTATAAAGGAAGACATTACCTAATTAATTCTGGGAGGGGGAAAACTTGGGGATTATATCCAAAGTATGACCACATAATAATGTCAATTATTTAAATAAACACTAAATATCAACAGGCCTATGAATCACTTTATTATGACAACTTGGAACTCTGTATCTGATAGGAAGATAAAATCTTTCATATTTCTGTGCTTGGATTCTGGAGAGTTGTTCTCGTATAATGACATATTCCTTGAGTTCTCAAGGTACCATGTGTTTTATTTTTTTATCTGCCAACGCTGCTATTTTAGATTTCTCTGGTGTTGTTTTTTTAAGTATCTGTAGCAGTAATTTGCACCATCTACTTTTTCAGCGGGTGGCACTGTGGTGCTATGTGATTTTAGACTTGGCTTTCCCAAGTGCCAGGTTGCTGAGCCAAGGGCGGTGGAGGGAGCTGGAGCAGCCTAGTCGCTTGTGTGGCTCTGCCAGGAGCTGGAGCAACTGCCTAGTGTTTGCACACTGCCAATATCTCTTTCCTCTGGGAGTTCCAGGCTGGAGTCTCTGCAGTATGCAGGCTGTCAGTGCACTTCATGAGTTCCGTGTTCATGCAGGGGTGGTGAGGGAAGAGAGCTCCACCTTGCACACTCTCCTTGCTCTTGTCACTGGAGACCTGGGCTGAGGGGAGTACCCAAGCCCTTCTCCACATGATCTCCTCAAGCAGAGATGATACCTCTGCACCATGCAAAATTGTCGACTCCCCAGAGCCACAAAGCAAGCGGCAGTATCAGTTTGTATGGCAGCCTCCCTGGTCCAGACCACAGCATCCGGGAGTTTCTCTTTACTCACCTGTTGTTCGCTGAAGCACGAATCTCTTCATGTCCCTCCCTGTGCGGTTTGTGCTGCACCAGTGATGTCCAGGTGGCATTTCCGTTTCGCCCCAAGTCTCAGGACCCTCTGGATGTCGTGCAGGGGTGGTTAACAATCAGATTCACACTGGCTTGGTTTTATGCATCTCTCTTCCACTTTTAAGGACCCTTAAAATGATATTGGGTGCACCCAGTTTAATCCAGGATCATCTTGCTTCAAGATAGTAACCTGAAACATTCATGGATCCTGTGGATGAGTGGGTAGACGTGTTTTGGGTTCCATTATTTTCCCTTCTACAACATGTAATTAGAGTTCTACAAGGAGAGGAGAACGAAGAGAGGATGGAAAACATTTAAAGAAATGACTAAAAAAATTTCCAAACCTGATTTTTAAAAAGAAAAGTGATTAAAAACTCTTAAATGCACCCAAGACAGGAGAGGGAAGAGAAGAGAATGGGGCAAATAAATAAAGGAGTCAGGAGGGGCAGGGATGAAGGAGGGTTGGTTGGTGTGTGGTGACAGATTTGTGGGCACGTTTGTGGTGGAAAAACTATGGTGATCACACGTGAGGAGAGATATACTGTATTGTGAAAAGTAAACACGAATTTTACATAATTTTTACAAAATTAAAACAAAAAGTAGATTATATATAGATATAAATATATAAAGCAACCAGACAAAATAGATTAGACATACAGAGAACTTCACACTGGGCAATTATGTAAACCAGAAGAAAGTGGAATAGCATCTTTAAAATGCTGAGAAAGAAAAATTCCCATTCTAGAGTCCTATACTAAATGAAAATATCTCACAAAAGTGATGGAATAATTTTAGACACAAACCTGGAAGAATTCATTATCAACATGCCTCTAGCACAAAAAGTACTGTACTGAAGCAAACCTTTAGACTCAGAAGAGAAATGAAGTCAGATGGAAATCTGGATCTATGTAAGGAATGAAAAGCACTGAAATGTATGCTTAAATGTAAAAATATTTTTATTCAAATCACTTTAATATTCAAAGCAAAAAGATTATATATTTTTATGGGGTCTATATCAAATGTAGGATAAAATGTATGAAAACAAAAGCGCTAAAAGGAAGGAATAGTATATTGTAATGGGGTTCTGATGTCTGCAGCTGTGTGAAATTAACTGAAGGCAGATTATGGTAAATTAAGGAGATATAGTCCAACCTTTAAAGCAATTACTAAAGAAAGAAAACAGAAGGGTACAGTGAATAAGTCTACAAAAGACAAAGTAGGGCAGAAAAATGGAAAAAATGAAATGAAGTACAGGTAAGTGGAAAACTTAACAGCCACATGGTACATACAGATTGAACTATATCAATATTCATATCTAATGCAAAATGATCGAGATATGTCACAGACAGATTGTCAGTTTAGATAAAAAGCAATATCTGATAAGATAGCTATAAAATTCACTAATCATAAAAAAACACATGCTAAGTGTGACAAGATGGAATAAAATATACCATGCCAATATCAAAAGAAAGTGGGAATAGATGTAATAATATCAGACAAAGCAGATTTCAAAATGAAAAGCATTAACAAGATTGTTATTTCATAACAATAAAAGACTAATTCTTCAAGAAGTCAAACTGATCCTGTCTTTATCTAAAACCAGTCTCAAAATGCAAGAATCAAAACCTGAGAGGGCAGAAAGGTGAAATAGATAAACCCCCATAAAATCCTCCCACAATAATTGAATGATGCCAACCCTGCCCCGCTAAAATCAGTAAAATTATACAAGATATGAATATGACTATCAACTAACTTGACCTAATTGACATTTATAGTACATTTTACCTCAAAACAGAAATGCACATACTTTTGGAAAGTGCTGGGAATAAATAAAGACCATATGCTTGGCCATAAAACATATCTCAGTGAAGCTAAAATGATTTAAGTCATATAAAGTGTATTCTTTGACCACAATAGAATTAAATTAAAAATGCATAAAATGTAAAATTAAAATATATGACAACAGTAGGATCAAGGACAAGATGGGAAACGGAAATGTATTGTAAGATTTTTGCTCTATTGATGCTGTGGTATGATTTCATTTAAAGATGAAAATCATAAAACAACCACTAAAACCCACGTATATGTACACATACTAAACCAGTAGTGGAGAGACAATGGAATAACAGCAGAAACACAGCCCAAAACAAAGCATAAGCCAGGAACAAATAATAGATGAGGAAAAAAGGATAAAGATAATTTTATCAAGTGAGAGATTAACTTTCTTTTTTAAATTTTTTAATTAATCTAATTTTTTTGCTGTTTACTTATTTATGGTTATGTGTGTGTAATGATATTATATATCAATGGATTTCCCAGGATTCTACCCCTCCATCACATAAACCCTCATCCTATCTTCTTGCGCTCCTCCCATCTATAATTTCTTCCCTCTCCTCTCCCCTTCCCTAGCTGTTTGACCCAATTATATTGTCAACTTATTTTGACTTTTTCTTATCCTTTTGTTTGTTATTCCTATATCCCATCTATTAGTAAGATCATATGATTTATCTTTTTCTTTCTGATTTATTTCTGCAATATTATTCCCTCTAGGTCCATCCGTGTCATTGCAAAAGTCTCATATTTGTCATTTTGGATTGCAGAATAATAGTCCATTGTGTAAATATGCCACATCTTTTTTAACCATTCATCAGTTTGGGGGCATTCAGGTTGTTTCCATATCCTGGCTATTGTAAATAGTGCTGTGATAAACATCTGAGAACAGGAGTCTTCTTGAATTAGCGTTCTGGTGACCTTTGGGTAGATCCCCAAAAGTGGGATTGCTGGATTGAATGATAGTTTCATTTTCAGTAGTTTGAGGATCCTCGACACAGCTTTCCATAGTGGCTGAATCAATTTACATTCCCACCAGGAGTTTAAGAATGTTCCTTTCTCTACACATCCACACCAGCACTTCTTGTTGCCTGCTTTTTGATTTTGGTTTTTGTGGGTTTGTTTTTATATGGGTCATTCTTACTCATGTAAGATGGTATCTCATTGTGGTTTTGATTTGCATTTCTCTGATTATCAGTGATGTCAAGCATTTTTTCATATGCAGTCTCAATTCTTATTTTAACTCAAAGAGGTTAATATTTGTTAGTCTAAAGCATTTATTCTCTCACTGACTACAATGAGGACAACTCAAGTTATCTCTCACAAATCTCTTCACATCTTTAAAAGCTCTATGGTAGTGGCCATCATTTCTGTACACACACATAAATGAGCACAGCGCACTAATATGTTAAAAAATATTTAACAAGCGCTCCATATAATATGTCCTGTACTGTGCTGGATAGAAGAGAGAAAAAGGTGAAAAAAATTATATCCTCTGACATCATGTTGGTAACAGTCTGAGCACACAATTTTATTCAAAGAACCACAGAAATAAAATCTTGTTGTCAGTACTAGAAAGGCAACATTGACTACAATGAGCGTTAACAGAATGAACTATTAAACATAGTTTGAGAAATAGGAATTACCTCTCTCCCTAGGAGTGTTAATGCTATAGTAATGTTGCTTGTTTTCCTTTCAAATTTCCAGAATATTCCTGTGGCTACTCGTTGTTGCCCAAAGATTGAAGGGTATTGCCATTTTCTTCTTTTTCTAAGCATGCTGGAGAACTTGAAACTATCATGAAGCCACCAAAGCACAAGCTGACAATAAGCAATATGATTTTCTAGTAAAACTTTAGTATGTTTGGATTACAGTTTAGCATGCTTAGGTTTCTTTTTCTTAAGATATTGATACTGCCTTACAATTGTTTTGAAATTTATTTATCCTTCCCACTCTGCTGGACTGATTGTTAAGAATAAAGATTTAACTAAGAATTTCTCATTACAACATAGACTTTTAACCAGAGGACTTCAGAACAAAACTGTTCATGTCAGATGTTCCAGTAAAGAAATAGATGTAGCTGCTGGTGGGAATGTAAACTGGTCCAGTCACTATGGAAAGCTGTGTGGAGGACCTTAAAACCAATGAAAATGGAACTACCATTTGACCCAATAATAGCTCTTCTGGGAATCTACCCAAAGGAGACCTCAATACTTACACAAAGGGACACCTGGGCTTGGATGTTTATTGCAGCACTATTTATAATTGCAAGGACATGGAAGCAACCCAAATGTCCCAAGACAGATGAATGGATGGAAAAGATGTGGTATATATACACAATTGGAATATTACGCATCAATTAAAAATGACAAATTTGATGAATTTATGATAACATGGATGTACTTAGAAGAAATCATATTAGCAGAAACAAGTCAGAAAGAAAAAGACAGAACCAATGGTTTCACTAATATATGGGATAAAGGGAAAACAAAAATCCAGAAGGAAAAGTAAAAACAAGCTAAAGTACACAACTGTGGGGGTGGGGGGATGGGAGGGGGTGGTCAGGGAGGGAAGGTGGTGGGTGATCCCCGGGGAATACAAAGATGTGAAATATATATAAATAAAAATAAAGAAATTGGTGTGGACCAGTAAAAAAATAGTATAACCAGTGCAGCCTCCAGTGGGTGAGGGCCAAGCCAGCTCCTAGTTCACTCGTCACGAGCTGTGCTCTGGGAAAACCCGAGCCTGGCCTGTGCCCCAAGAAGCCCAGTTTCCTGTCTCCCTTAGATCTTCAGGGGCTATTTTTGATTCTCTCTAACCAGAGATTCTCTCTAACGGGGACAGCGGTGATAAGTTGCAGCTGTGACAACGGCACCAGCGTCATTCTGAAAAGAGGATCCTAGTCTTTCTCCATGTCCCATCTTTCCCTCCAGAAGAGGGAAATAAAGACCCAAGATCGTGGCACGGAGTTGACCACTGGCAACATGGCACATATGAATACTGAAAAACAGGAAAACGAACCAGGGCAGATTGTCTACTCATTGCTCACCAGAGGGATGAAACTGGTTAGTTTTATTTTTTATTCTTTTTTAAAATTTCTTCCATAAATAAATGGTTGCTGGGATGCTTCCCTCCCCACCCCCCCCATAGCCCATCCTTCACTCAGACTCCTTTCTCGTTGTTTGATGATTTATGTTCAGCCCATAGGTCTCTCTTCCTTCTCTGTGGTTGTGTCTGTCAGACAGGTGAGGGACAGTGTTCCTGGTGCACGGCCTTCTGTGCGTGAAGGACTGTAGTCTTAGCTCTGCGCTGGGCAGCCTGTTCATGCTGGTTGGACGTTTAACCATGTCTTCTCATTACTGGCTGCCCGTTCTAGTCTATTCTCCCTGTAGATCCTTTGCCTCTTCACCCCGTAGCTCTGCCTTCTGGCTTGGGGGGCCTTGCTCCCAGTCGTTTCCTATGATGAGGTTTCTCAGAGAGGGTAGGCATCCACCCATGGCCTTTGTGGATGATCTCCACTCTCTCCCTTTACAGATTTGTTGTGGAGCCAGTTCCCCAACTCTGTGGACTTCCTCTCCCCCGGTGTGGGGAGGGACGGACTCCTTGTTTTCTTGGGTGGCCTTTCCCAAGATGGGGTCTTGCTTCATCCATTCCTGATGAGTCTGTAGGCACGCTTTTGTGATAGGTCTTCACCATGGTTGTCTCTCCAGTCCATTAGGTTCTATGCTAGTCCTTCTCCTGCATCCCGCCCAGTT
>PVHY01025661.1:0-18176 GCA_004024945.1 Uropsilus gracilis
TGTCATCCCAGCTACTTGGGAAGCTGAGGCTGGGGATTGCTTGAGTCTGTGGTACCCTGGGCAACAAGAACCTGCGGTTCCACGGGCAAAAAATAGCGAAACGTAGTCTCAAAAAAAAAAAAAATAAATAAAAAAAATAAAAAATAAATAAATAAATAAATAAATTATATATATATATAGAGTATATATATATATACTCCATATATATATATGGAGTAAATCTTATCTGTAAAACATTTTTCATTTCTAACATTCAGGATTTTTTTTTTTTTTTTTTGTCCTTTCCAGAAATAAATTTTATTTTCCTTCTCAGGAAAATAAAATCTAACATCACCATCTAGGGACCGGTGGTTAATGGAGTAAAAGGGGCAATGTCTAGTGAAGGACAGAACTGAACTTAGCCATGACCTCTACGTATTAGGGACACATAAGTATTTTCAACAATCAACACCTGAAACTTGTGGAATGTTATAAGACAATGCTACTTCAATAATAAAAAAATGTAGTTAAAAAGTTAAAAAGCTATACATTCAAAAGTTACTCGTCATACTGAATGCCATTTCCATTTAAGATGTAATAGTAAATAAAGCAATTTTTTTCCAGTTGAAAAATATAAAATCAGGATTTCCCAAAATCATTTCTGCATTTGTGGCGCTAGAGTCAAGGCCTTAGAACACACCCCTCCTCCACCTGCAGAGCCCACCCCAAATGAACCACACATCTCGACAGCTTCCGAAACATTTTCAACCTTATTCAAATGGCTTTCCTGGGTAAAGAATGTAGTAAGTCTGCCTTCTGGCTACCAGCCCCCTTCCCTGTGGTCTTTCAACCTGCAGGCTCTTATCCCAAATACAATGGGACACAGGTTGGGGGATGGGATAGATTCACCCCAGGCTTTCAAGCAAGAACCCCCGGGTGCAAAGAACAAAGCTTCTCTACCTGCGGTTTAGAAAGTTGCAAGCAAACTAAGGTATTTGGTGGCCTTGTTTGCCCTCACTTACCAAGCTACCTTAATTGAGAGCCAGAAAAAAGAAATGTCTTCTTTTTTAAAACTGTTTGTCCTAAACTTTATTGAGGCATTAAGAACACAATGACATATACGTTGTGTTCTTTCAAGGTGTACAGCATAATTTTATACATGTGTACGTTGTGACATCATCACCACAGTAGGTTTAGTTACCATCTATCACCTCACATTCCTCCTTAATAGAAATCATGTTCTCTTTTTCAGGAGCAGAGACTGTTTTCCTGAAACAGAGTGTCTTTCTGCCCTCTTCCTCCTCCTTGATGTGCCTATTCCTACTTTCCCCCTCCAGAATAATTGGGTTGAGAAGATAAAAGATTACCCAGAATTTCATTCCCTTGCTTTGGATTGGCAATGCCCCTTATCCCTTGTGCTCAAAGCTTGTTCTTTCGAGGGTGTGCAAAAATCATCAGACAGGGGAGCAAAGCCAGCAGCCCTAGGTTGGGGTGCAAATGGTGAAATGTGTCCTAGGATTAGTCAAGCTTTGTACTTGGAATTTGCCAAGGGTTTCCATTTTAGGGATAGGAGAATGGATAAGAGGGGAAAATTTTTAGGTACCTTGAATATTGAATTTGGGAATGGAGAAGAAAATGGAAGGGTTGCAGACTTTTTTTTTTTTTTTGTCTATAAATACATTCGTGCTGGAACCCAGCTCTAAAATCTATTCCTTTTGAAAACATACCCCCCCCCCCAAAATTGGCAAAGTGGGGATGGTGTGGGCCAGAAAGACAGGACAGAACTGCCTGGCTCAGAGAAGGAAAAACTAGACAGAGAAAGAGCCAGCAGGTAGGAAAGCCAGAAACAGATAACTGCTTGAGAAGGAGTAACGGGGTTAAACATGATTCTAAGAAGAAACTCTGAAAAACATTTACAGGAATATCACTTGCCTAGTCGATTTCTGTCCCTCTCTGTTCAGTTGGTTTTAGAAGATCAATAAATTTCATTATTTTACATGTAGTCATATCCCAGATGAAATTAAAAGGTGGTGCTTTCGTAGCCTGCTATTCACTGGATTGAGGTAGCAATCACAGCATAAAGGTCCAGGAATTGGAGGTGTATCTTTTCATTTAAAAGGTGAAAACATTGTAAACCTAGAAGATCTCTGGGTTTATTTTTGTCCCCAGATTCCACGGTCCCAGTTTTCTAGTCCCCTATCCAATCTGGATAACCTTTTGCATTAAAGGTCATTTCAGACTTGGAGGTCATGGGCAGATAGGATCCTTACAAATTTTTTGTAACAACTACCATTCACAGATTATTGATCTTTTAAGATATTATGAACAGCATTCTTAATATTTGACATTTTCTTGAATTCTTACTACACTGGGAAGATATTTTCACCCTTATTTGCAGATGAGGAGCCTGAGATGCATTCAAATGACTAAGTCCAGGTGGTACTCAGTTCCCTGTGTATGGAATCCAATTCTAAATCACACATAGCATTGGTATATTAATAATCATCCCCAGGGCACTTTGCCTTTGCCAGGCATTTGGTTCCTTTCCTCGGGCTTTTGTTAAAAAACAATCTCACAATTCTAAATGGGAAGTCTTGTCTGACTTTCAGAAATCTGAAAAGCAAGAAGAAACTGGAGTGGGAGGTAGAAGCTGGTACTATTTTTAACACTCACCGATGTCTTAGCTGCAAATGTGTTTTTATTGTCATCATAAGGTGAATCAAAGAGGAAAGGGGAGGGAGTTGAAATGTCTGCCATCACTAATTAGATATTATGACTCTCTGGGGTCTCCAATCAAAAAATGTCTTAATGGAAATTTCCATTACTGGAAAGAGCCTCCGGATTTGGAGGTGCATCTTTTCATTTTAAAGGTAAAAACATGGCAAATCTAGAGGATCTCTGGGTTTAGTTTGTCCCGTTTCTGCGGTCCCAGTTTTCTAGTTCCCCACCCAGTCTGGGTTACCAGGCAGCTACCTTTTGCATTACAATGTCCTTGGGGAGGCTGGCAGACGGGATTAACTGAGAATTTGAAAGGGTGTGTGTGGGCGTGGGGCAGCCTGGAGGGGCGGGCCTAAGGTTGGTCAAATCTTCCTTATAAATCTAGAGACTTCAAAATTTTCACATTTTGCTAGATTAAACTGCATGTTTCTCCTTACTGCAGGAGTGACTCACTTCTTCCCTTACTCCATTTGAATTCATCTACACCTAGAGACCTTCCTTTTTTTCCTCTAAGTTTTTCTTCCTAGACATCTAAGCCTGGGTGTTTCAGACAATCTAGCTCTTGGTTTCTTTCCCTGTCCCTCCTCTCTCCAACATGAGTGTGGACCCAATTTGTTCCCAAAGCCTGCCTTGCCCAGAAGCATCCAATTCTAAGGATTCTCCGCCAATACCTGAAATGTATGGGTCTGAAGAAAATTATGCATCTTTGCTTGAGTCCTCTGCTGAGATACCCAACATGGAGACTGGTGAGACAAAATTGTGTCCTTGAAAGTCTAAGGAAGGGAGGGAGAGAAGGAATGGGGGAGCCAACAGCCTTTTCTTCTTATCTCAAGCAATTACAACCCATTGATGTAAGCAGGTGTCTTAATTAACCTTTGATTCCACTCTCAGTTATTACTTGGTGAGTTTCCCATGTTGTTGGGCTGAGACTAGGATAGGAGACTCCGTTCCATTCTATGCCAACATGTGTAGGCTCTATGGAAGCACAGATGTATTGTGATTAAACGAGTTATGTGTCAATCTTAGCATATTGCCGGGCACAGAGTACCAGTTAATGTTACCGTTAAGCCAAGGGTTGGGGGATGGTGAGCATCACCCTTTTTGGCTTGCCCATTACTCATGGAATATCGGAAATGGCATGGCTAACTATCTCACCTGTTGAAATGTTGGCCTTTCTACACAGCTAGCCGTAGACTCTTTTTCCCACTCTATGGATGTGTGGGTGTTGATTGGCACCTCTTAATTTGTGAGCAGCTGCTATTCTCAAGTCTCCTAAATCCTAAAGAATATTCCCCATTTTTGGTAACGCCAATACAGTAGCTTTTACCTGCTGACAGCCACTGGCCAGAGTTCAGATTTGAAATCCAGTTTGATTTCAAACCTGTACCCTAGTAGTTAGGTTTCTAACCTGTGGACATGAGGGATGTTCTGAATACCGTAAAATCACCACTATTTTGGAAAATCAATGTAGCCCAATAATTAAGGGGGAGAGAGTCAAAGGGTAGAAAATTGCCCTCATAAAATAAGTTACGGGATGCAATATACATAGTACAGCAACTATAGTTTGTAATGTGTTGCAGATTTGGAAATTGTTACAAAAAATAGATCTTTAAAGTTCTCATGACCAGAAAAAATAAAATGTTTCATGGCTGATAACTAAATTTATACTATAAGGAAATAACTATATTTCATTTCATACTATAAGGAAATATTGAATGTTTACTTGAAACTGATTCCTAAGTAAAAAGGATTAAATTTAGGTAAACCAACATTAACCCAAAATGCCACTTTAAATATGATATAAAATAACCAAAAATTATTTTATTGCAACTGTAAAATTAAATTGTGGAGAAAATATGTAAGCCACAACCGTTAATTTCAAATGCTGCAAATACAGTTGAGATTGGGAATAAAAAAATAAGAAAGTGGACATGTCCACTTAAAGTTAGTGCAAGTTAGTTATAGATTGCTAATTTTCAGGATATTGCCCCACTTATTGTCAATAGTAGTTTTCTTCTTAAAGAAGCATGAGATTGTGACTCTGACTTTGTAGCCCCTTTCTATTCTATAACTAGGGGAGAAATGGAATTGAACTCTGGGATAGCTCTGTGCAGATAAGAATGGAAATGATGTGAAATTTATATATAAATTATTTAGTAAAAAAAATTAAAAAAGAATGGAAATGACCAGGTCTAGGTAGCATAGGAAATTATTTTTTACAAGTTGCAGACATAGTAATACGCCAGGTCCTGTGCTAGACAATTTCCAGCTCTTTAATCAATGAAAATATTACTTGAAAGAAGAATAATTTTTGAAGATTACAGAGCTCAATAAAGTAAAGAATGGGTGGGTGACTCTTTTGCCCCTCTGTGACAATGCAGGTGCTTTTTTTTTTCTCCTTTCCCTAATAAATCTGTTATATAACAATGCTTTAAAAGAAAGGGCCAAGATTGGCGAAAGACACCTATCAAGCTCACATTTCCCCACTTCTGATATTTAGAACTGGGGGAGGGGAGTAAAAGTGACATTATATTCTCTTCAGAATGTGATTATTAAGACAGTTTTAACATAATCTGGAGGTGATGACTAACTCTGCAAAAAAGTTTTGGAGGGGACACAGTGGGTGGGAGTCAAATGATAATTTTGGTCTTTCTGAATTGCTGGAATGTGGGCTCTGGAGCATCATTTTGCAGTAAAAAGCAGTGGTCTGGAAGAGACTTGGGTCCCATCTTCCCAACAAACTGAGATTAGCCATATATATGTCAGATTGGTGGGTTTGGCCCATTTTTTCAATTGACTTAGTACAGAGGCTGGCAGTGTTGGGGGTGGGATGTTTACTAAAAATGTTTAGTTCCCTGTTCTGAACTTGTGAGGACTTAGTAAGTGCTTTGGAAACAGTAAACTTGTCAATATAATTGAGTATCTGAGAGGTTTTAGAGAAAAGTGTCATTTTATTCCCAACAGTCTCTCCTCTTCCTTCCTCCATGGATCTGCTTATTCAGGACAGCCCTGATTCTTCCACCAGTCCTAGAGTCAAGCCTCTCTCCACTTCTGGAGAGAACAGCACAAAGAAGAAGGAAGAAAGGGTTCCCGTCAAGAAACAGAAGAGCAGAACTGTGTTCTCACAGACCCAGCTGTGTGTGCTCAATGACAGGTTTCAGAGACAAAAATACCTCAGCCTCCAGCAGATGCAAGAACTTTCCAACCTCCTGAACCTCAGTTACAAACAGGTGAGATTGTGCGGCTGCTGTTACTGCAGTAAGAAACAAAACATGGCACGCTGCAACTAAGGGTTGCTGGCATCTTTCTATGTATTCTGTGCTGATGCCATATTAAGTAATTTAATATAAAAATATTATCATCTTAATCACCACCTCTTCAAGTATTGTACAAATGTTATGATTTACTGAACTAGTTTCCTTTACACAGGGCAAATTGTTTTTGGTTGTTGTTGGGTTTTTGTTTTTGTTTTTTTGGTTTTGGTTTTGTTTTTTTTGAGACTAGGTCTCGCTATTTTTGCCAATGGAATCGCAGGCTCTCGTTGCCCGGGGTACCACAGACTCAAGCAATCCCCAGCCTCAACTTCCCAGGTAGCTGGGATTACAGGCACATGCCACCATGCCCATCTAGTTTTGGGGACTAGGTCTCAACTGTGTTGCCCCAGCGAGACTCAAACAACGATCCCTAGGCCCAGCCGCTTCATAGACTGAAGCTTACAGGCACGAGCCACCATGCTCGGCTTACACAGGCCAAATTGTGCATATGTTTCCAATTTTCCCTTAACTTAAAGATCAGTCTTGCCAGGCACAGTGACGTGTGCCTGTAAGCAGCAGCCTATGGAGTTACGGCTGTGACTGGGGAATCTGTTCAAGACCAGTCCGGAGGGTTGGGCATGGTGGCTCCTGCCTGTAAGCTTCAGCCTATGAAGCGGCCGGGGCTAGGTAGGGATCATGGTTTGAGTACCACCTGGGGCCCGTAGCGAGACATAGTTCCAAAAAAATAGCTGGGCCTCGTGGCGCGCGCCTGTCATCCCAGCTACCTGGGAAGTTGAGGCTGGGGATTGCTTGAGTCTGCGGTGCCATGGGCAAAAATAGCAAGACCTAGTCTCAAAAAGAAAAAAAAAAAATCAGTCTTCCAGGTTAGGGGAGTTTCTAGAAAAAGCTGAATTTTCACAAAGTGGAGTCTTTTGTTTATGTATTTATTGGCCATTTACTTAAATATGTTTCTATCAATACTACCTACCACATCTAGACAGTCTTTTTTCCAGCTGCTTCTGTGATTTCATTTTAGCTCAGTTTTAAACCATTGGGAAATTTCAGTTTATTTCATGTTGCAATATGACTTGCTATTTTTCAAATAGTTGTTCCTAGTATATGTCTTAATTCTAGATTAAAAAACAGTGCCATTATTGCTTTAAATATAAGTAATGCACATGTACAGAGATTTTTGACTACAACTTAGTTTTAACTGATTAGTACAAGAAGTAAACCCTTTGAAAAAGGAGGTGAATAACCACTTGACTGTGAAAGTCCCTTAGATCTATTGAACAAAAAGCCAATTGAGTTGAAGGGTTTGTGATTCAATTCAGCAAATGTTAGTTCAAAGGACTCTAGAATTAAATTTTTGTCCTAGAACTTGAGATACTTGTGGCATTCATGGGGAAAAAAATAATAATAAAAAAATAAAATAATAAAATAATAAAATAATAAAAAAATTAATAATATTCTTTGATCCTTAGCACATTTGTACTGTGGTAGTATTTTTATGTTTTTTGTTAACATTTTTTCCTGTAGGTTAAGACCTGGTTCCAAAATCAGAGAATGAAATATAAGAGGTGGCAGAAGAGCAGCTGGCAAAAAAATGGTGTGTCTCAGGTAAGAGGAGGCGTTTATTTTCTGCTTTCCACTCAAGCAGTGATAGTGCTGTCCATTGCTAAAACAGACCACCCGACCCACAAACAATTCTGATTTCCCCAACACTTGAGTTAATCCACCATTCTCAGGCCAGGCACAGTGACTCGTGCTTGTAAGCTTCAGCCTATGAAGCGGCCAGGGCTAAGGGATCATGGTTCGAGTCCCACCTGGGGCCTGTAGCGAGACCTAGTTCCAAAAAAATAGCTGGGCGTGGTGGTGCGTGCCTGTAATCCCAGCTACCTGGGAAGCTGAGGCTGGGGATTGCTTGAGTCTGTGGTACCCCGGGCTACGAGAACCTGCGGTTTCATGGGCAAAAACAGCAAGACCTAGTCTCAAAAAAAAAAAAAAAAAATCCACCATTCTCTTGCAGAAACTCTCAGCACCTACAGACTACACCAACCTCTACTCCTATCACCAGAGCTGCCTGGTGAATACTCCTGCGGAAAGCCTTCCAGTGTGGAGCAACCAGACTTGGAATAACCCAACTTGGGCCAACCAGCCTTGGAGCAGCCAGGCCTGGTGTGCTCAGTCTTGGAACAACCAGACCTGGAACCCCCAGTCCTGGAACAATCCATTCTACAGCTCTGGAGAGGAATCCCTGCCGCCCCTGATCCAGTTCCAGCAAAATTTCTCTCTCAGTGATTTGGAGACCACTTTGGAAATTTGTGGGGAAAACCATAATAGTATACAGCCACCTACTAAGTATTTTAGTACCCAGCAAATCACAGATTTATTCCCAAATTATTCCATGAATGTGCAGTCTGAAGATGTGTGAAGATGGGTATATTCGTTCATCCTCAATTTTGGGCAGTGGCTGTTTTAATTCTGGAATCTTTGTATCTCTCTTGGTAGCCTGCCTTCTCAGTATGCCTACTTTGCCGATTTGGGAGGGTTTGGGGCAGGGAAGACTGGAATCTCAATCAGGTTTCCATGAGCATGACTGCTCTAACCATAAAATGTGTCTCTGATATAGGTAACTAGATAGACTTGTCTGAATATTTTTTTGGGATCTAGAATCTAACCTCAATAATATGGAAGTGCACAGCACAAAGCTGTGGAAGGATTCTTTTCTGGTATTGGGAGACTAGTTAAAATACTCAGTTGTTAAGGTGAAGGGTCAAGCTACAATGTACTTATTGATTACCTCTGTCCCCTTTGCTCTCTGTGTTGATACAGACCTTAATTTGTTCATTCATATCTTTAGAGTTGTTTTCTGGTTGCTGCATCCTAATAGCAGTACCCCATCGAATAGTTGGTTCCATTATATAAATTTAAGTACAAATAAATGAGATGTTTATTTTGCCATTAGTTGTCTCCACTCTGACTTCATTTACTGAATGAGTGAAATTTTGACAAAACATGAATCTTTTATATTTTTGATGTGGGGGGAAAGTTAACTGACATCTAACCATGAGAAAGGGAAGCTCTGCAACCTTAGAGTTTGAGTAAAGGGAAGGGATCAGAATGTACAGTGCTAGGTCAGTGTGGTTACTTGGCGTTGAGTATGATAGAGAGGCCCCCAGATGGAGGATTTATATGCACAGCAAAATGTAAGTATAGCTCTTAGACAATTCAAGAGGCTAAATGAAGAAGGGGCCATAGGGGGTTGGAGACAACATAGCGAGACCTGGTCCCAAAAAAAACAGCTGGGAGTGGTGGCGCGTGCCTGTAATCCCAGCTACCTGGGAGGCTGAGGCTGGGGATTGCTTGAGCCTGTGGTACCCCCGGCAATGTGAGCCTGCGGTTCCACAGGCAAAAAAAGCGAGACCTAGCCTCAAAAACAAAACAAAACAAAAAATACTGAAGCAAAATGCACTAAGACACCATAACGACTTGGAAAAGTGCCAGAAAGAATTAGATTAAAGTCCAATTAGGAACTTTTAGTTTATACACTTCTTGCCACCTGCCCCAACCTTTACTTATTTGGGGTCATAATTCACCAAGGGTATAAATTAGTATCTTGACAGCAGGAAATAGGGCAAAAGGGAAATTATTCATTAAGCTGCCACCCTCTACACCTATTCACATCCCTTTAAAAATCTCCATTCTAGCTGGGCACGGTGGCGTGTGCCTGTAAGTGTCAGCTTTGGAGCACGTCTGGGACTGGGGTTCATGGTTTGAGACCCGTCCAGGGCAACATATCCTAGTTCCCCCAAAATAGCTGGGCCTGTAATTCCAGCCACCTGGGAAGCTGAGGCTGGGGATTGCTTGAGTCTGTGGTACCCGGGCAACGTGAGCCTGCGGTTCCACGGGCAAAAATAGCCAGATCTATTATCCAAAAAAAAAAAAAAAAATCTCTCCTACCCAAAGGAGGTAAGATACCCCAAATGATATTTTATAATATTTGACTGTCCACTTGCGTTTCAGGTTGTACCTGGGGGAAAACTGCCCCCCGGGATTGCCTGGCTTTTAAAGTGAGAAGGCTAGAAGCCTGACATTTTCAAGCACCCAATGCTCAGGGCAAAAAACGAGTTTAATTCTGCTCTGAATAATCCTATTCAGAAAACCTGTCTGCAGGGAAAACAGAGTCCTTGACCGCAAAGCCAAAGGTGGAGGCCAATTGCTGCCAGACAGGCAGGAAGGGGGGAGGGCTAGTGGCAAATACTGTTTGCCTCCTGGGGCCTCACCAGCTTTGCCTTTGGCGGGAGATAAAGGATATTTGTTAAATAAAGAAACCAATTGGGGCAGACAAAAGCTTCTAGCGCAGGAAGTTAGTTCGTGTAAGGATATCAAGATGTGGGCATTTGAATAGGTTCCTCAGGGGGAGGTTGAAGTGAAACCCGGTTGTAAAGAAGAAGCTGCTGGTCGCGGTTCCCGGTTCGTGGGCGGTGGGTGCCAGCTCTGGTCCTGGAAGAGTGTCCTTGAGGATTTTGAAACTGAAGAGCCTTAGAAATTGCTTCTGATGCAGTGGTAGCACTACCTCCAAGTAAACTGGCAAGTAAGCTAGCAAACAAAATCTGACAGATCGAATTAGTAGGACGCTAGAATCTTGTAATGCAAAGATGCTAGGAAACCAAGTGGGTCCTGCTAAGGCAGTTGGGATCGGGGCAGGTGGCCTAGCAAGGGCAGCCTTGGTGCCAAAGCAAGGGCTGAGGGGAGAAGGCAGCTTGAGTGAGGGTCTACATTCTGCAAAAGGAATTTACTGGAGCCCATGGCCCAGCCTCCCTTTGAGACACTGAAGGAGGTACTGGCCACAGAAGTAGTTCCCTTCAGCTGGAAAGCAGTCATGAAATTGGCTTTCACTACTTGGACAGAATATATGCAGCCGGTGTGCGCGTCACCAATGAGTGGCAGTGAGGCTATTCAATGTCAGACTAAATGAGAGTCTTAGGCGTCTCAGGCTCCTATGTGTACACTTGTGCTCTGCTTATCTAAATCTAGTCTTACTAGTTATAATTTATCTAAAGTGAGCATGACTTATGTGTCTTATAAACTTAATTTGTTCTCCACAGTCAAAGTAAACATTCTGAGGCAATAAAGTAAAAGGCAAATACTAGGACATGTACAGGACTGGAGATGTGGGAAACAGATATACACAAAATTCTAAAGGGATAGTAATTGAGCATGGCCTTCTGAAATAGAATCATAAAAGAACATCTGCAATAAATGTAAATACTTTTTGATCCATGCCTAAGAATTTATACTCAGACTTTATTTTGAGTATAACCATACCAAGATACTCATTACAGGTCATTGCTCAAAATTTTTTTTAGGTCTAACTATTTACCAGCAGGACTTTGATTAAATATGTTCTGTTATTTCCAGCATACAAAGATAAAGCAGATTTAAACGCATTTAAGATTAAAATTAAATTTAAGATTAAAGATAAGGCAGAATTAGATTTTGAAAGTCCATTCTTAGGGTCAAAAGGCAAAAAAATAATATATATACATATATATTTTTACATTTTAAAAGGGTGGGTTTATTAGAAAAAGGAGAAAAAGTCCCTTGCATAGTCACAGGTAAGCAACAGAGCTGCTGTTGCTGTTTTGCAAAGAGGAAAAAGGACAAGCTTTCACATAAAGTGAAAAAAAGAGTTATAAACCAGAAGTAGGAATTACCTCTAGAAAGTAAAATCATGAGGGAATTTTCTACTTGCTCTTACTAGTATTTTTTTTTAAGAGCATATATTAGACAAAAATAATGTGCATTGGGGAAGAATAAGTAACCTTGGTGGAAATAGAAAATGCCAACAAAGTAGCATTTTTTTTTTTTTTTTTAGACTAGGTCTCACTATTTTGCCCATGGAACCACAGGCTCTCGTTGCCCGGGGTACCACGGACTCAAGCAATCCTCAGCCTCAGCTTCCCAGGTAGCTGGGATTACAGGCGCGCACCACCACGCCCAGCTATTTTTTTTTTTTTTGGAACTAGGTCTCGCGCGCCCCAGGCGGGACTCGAACCGCAATCCCTAGCCCCGGCCGCTTCATAGGCTGAAGCTTACAGGCACCAGCCACCGTGCCCGGCCCAAAGTAGAATTCTGGAATATGAAAATAACACTAGTGTTTGTCTTATTACTTTTAGGGTAATAAAGATAGTGTGTGTGGTAATAAATATCTAATGTTTCTACATTAACACCTCCACAAATGGTAGAGGTTCATACCTAACACACTCTCCAGCGCAAAGTGTGGCTGTGTGAACAAGCCGAAGCCTTAAAAGAGCTTCCTGGCTAATCCAGATTTCTAACGCCTGACCAGACCTCCATTTGGGGTTGCTGCCCTTGATGGGGTCCCTTGTCCTACTTCTGCTTGCCCTTCTCCTTGGCCCTTGTATACTAAACCTCTTGGGAAGATTTGTCACTCACAGGTTAAAAGACAGGTTAATCTCTACCCTGCAAAGGTCTCCAGTTTGGTGATTATCTATGGCAACCTTCTATATTCGACTGGCTCCCTGCCTCACATCGCCCCTACTCAGCAGGAAGAGTAGGCAGTATGACAAGTCACACCTTTCCCTTGTGGCTGCTCAGTGTCATATTCTCTCTGGAGGGACTGATACCAGGGGTGGGAAAGAGCTAGGAACACACTGGTGATCTTAGAGAAAGTAGAGTCCAGTAAAATAAAGGTGTTTGAGGAGCTTACCACCATCCAGGGTAAGATCCAGTTAAAGGGCCATTAGGGTACAAAAAACAACCATCAGTACAATTTCACCACCTGGCCTGGCATGGTGGTGTGAGCCTGTAATCCTAGCTACCTGGGAGGCTGAGGCTAGGGATCACTTGAATCCGCAGATTCGAGACAACCCTGGGCAACATAGCAAGACCTAGTTTCTTTTTTTTTTTTTGAGATTAGGTCTCGCTATTTTTGCCCATGGAACCGCAGGCTCTCGTTGCCCGGGGTACCACAGACTCAAGCAATCCCCAGCCTCAGCTTCCCAGGTAGCTGGGATTACAGGTGCGCGCCACCACTCCCAGCTATTTTTTTGGAACTAGGTCTTGCTATGGGGCCCAGGCAGGACTCGAACCACGATCCCTAGCCCCGGCCACTTCATAGGCTGAAGCTTACAGGCACGAGCCACTGTGCCCGGCCTGCAAGACCTAGTTTCCAAAAAAAAAAAAAAAAAAAATTTCACCACCTGGCACCTAGCTAGTCAACTGCTTCCTCCCTTGGATCCCCTCCTGCTATCAGGAGTTTCTTTCTTTTGCTTCAATAAATCCACACTTTGCTACTATGCCTGGTGGTGCGGCTGTTATTCTTCAATGTCCTACACACCCAGACCCACGAATGCTGATTCTTCTAACAGTAGAATTCTGGACCCCCCCACTTTTGAGCCATAAATTAGTCTATTTTGGGCAAAACCAGAAGCCCAGAAGCAAAATCTCATAAAGCTTACTTGGGTCACACTTCCTCCTTTAGTTCCATGTTGCTTTGGACTCACGAAATCTCCCTTTCAGAATGTTTGGGAGGTTCTTATTAATCATTTGAGGACAAAGGAATGAATTGCAGGTATATCCTTGAATTAAAGTAGCTTGAGATGAAACTCTACAGTGGCAGTTAGATGTACTGGCATTCTTCATGAATTAGTGATTAGATGTACCAACACGCTTAAAGAACTGGTGTGGGGAGTAGAACCAACTGGAAACCTTATCAGAAAAAAAAAAACGAGGAAATTTATTATAAATAGCATTTGTTTATATAAGTGACTCAGTGGCTCTAAACCACAGATAGTGACAAAGGAAACATGCACATATTGCTGGCCATGTGATCATAGGAACAGATCGCTGAAGACCAGCAAAAGAGACTTGTTGTTAACAATTTTTTTTTTTTTTTTTTGAGACTAGGTCTCTCTAGTTTTGCCCTCTGGAACTACAGGGTCATGTCGCCAGGATGCAAGCAATCCCCAGCCTCAGCTTCCCAGGTAGCTGAGATTATAAGCGCGCGCCACCACGTCCAGCTGTTTTTTGGGACTAGGTTTTGCTGTGTTGCCCCAAGCAGGACTCGAACCATGATCCCTAGCCCCAAGCAAATTTTAACTAAAATCTTATCATTCACAGTATCTTTGTCTACATCTTTTGATCAGCAGGAAGATTGAGTGTTAAAGAAAAGCCAAATATCCTATTCTAAATAGAATATTATTTCTATTTAGAAATTAGGAGAATATACACTACTTGAAGCAGTGTCTAGCATTTTTATTTACTACAGAACTTGCTCTTTTTGATTTTTTTTTTTTTTTTTTGAGACTAGGTCTCGCTATTTTTGCCCATGGAACCGCAGGCTCTCGTTGCCCGGGGGGCCACAGACTCAAGCAATCCCCAGCCTCAGCTTCCCAGGTAGCTGGGATTACAGGCATGCGCCACCAGGCCCAGCTATTTTTTTTGGAACTAGGTCTCCTTACGGGCCCCAGCCAGGACTCGAACCACGATCTCTAGCCCTGACCGCTTCATAGGCTGAAGCTTACCGGCATGAGCCACCGTGCCCGGCCTTAAATTTGTTTAAATTGAGGTATGATGGACATCTATTGTTTTCAGTTTGTACAACAGGATTTTTTTTTTTTTTTTTTGAGACAAGGTCTCACTATTTTTGCCCATGGAACCACAGGCTCATGTTGCCTGTGGTACCACAGAATCAAGCAATCCCCAGCCTCAGCTTCCCAGGTAGCTGGGATTACGACAAGTAAAGCTGTTATGAACATTCATGTACAAAATTTCTCTGGGATAAGTGCCCAAACGTATTCACAATTACTGGATCATTATAGTAAGCCTCTTTTTATTTTTATTTTTATTTATTTATTTATTTATTTTTTGAGACTAGGTCTTGCTATTTTTGCCTGTGGAACCGCAGGCTCTTGTTGCCCAAGGTACCACAGACTCAAGCAATCCCCAGCCTCAGCTTCCCAGGTAGCTGGGATGACAGGTGCGCGCCACCACACCCAGCTATTTTTTTGGAGCTAGGTCTCGCTACAGCCCCAGGCGGGACTCGAACCGCGATCCCTAGCCCCGGCCGCTTCATAGGCTGAAGTTTACAAGCACGAGCCACCGTGCCCGGCCCGTAAGCCTCTTTTTAAGTTTTAAATAAACTGCCAAACTATTTTCCCAAGTGACTGTATCATTTTACATTGCTAACTGTAATGTATATATTCATCATCATGAAGGAAAATGAATCTTGGTCCCTACCTCACATGCACAAACAAAAATTTGAGATGGATTATAACCCCAAGTATATGATCTGAAATCACAAAGCTTTTTGAGAAGAGTATCTTTGTTGTTTGTTTTTTTTTGAGACTAGGTCTTGCTCTGTTGCCTGAAGAACCGCAGACTCGCATTGCCCAGGGTACCACGGACTCAAGCAATCGCCAGCCTCAGTCTCCCAGATAGCTGGGATTACAGACACAGGCCACCATGCCCAGGTAGTTTTCAAGACTAGGTCTTGCTATGTTGCCCCGGGTGGGTCTCAAACCCGTGGACTCAAGTTATTCCTAGTCTCAGACTCCCTTCTTTGGCTGGGATTAAAGGTGCACGCCACTGTGCCCAGTTGGAAATCTGCCTTTCTGTAATAAAAACAAATCACAGGACCGGGCATGATGGCTCGTGCCTGTAAGCTTCAGCCTATGAAGCAGCCAGGGCTAGGGATAGTGGTTCGAGTCCCGCTTGGGGCCCATAGCAGTTCCAAAAAAATAGCTGGGCGTGGTGGCATGCGCCTGTAATCCCAGCTACCTGGGAAGCTGAGGCTGGGGATTATTTGAGTCTGTGGTACCCCGGGCAACGAGAGTCTGCAGTTCCATGGGCAAAAATAGTGAGACCTAGTCTCAAAAAAAAAAAAAAAAAAAAAAAAAAAAAAAAAAAAAAAAAAAAAAAAAAAAAAAAAAAAAAAAAAAAAAAAAAAAAAAAAAAAAACACATAGTAAGATAAAAATTCAATTAGCAGAAAAGAGGATTGATATTTAACTCCTTGAGGGCCGGGCACGGTGGCTCGTGCCTGTAAGCTTCAGCCTATGAAGCGGCGGGGCTAGGGATGGTGGTTCGAGTCCCGCCTGGGGCCCATAGCAGTTCCAAAAAAATAGCTAGGCATGGTGGTGCGCGCCTGTAATCCCAGCTACCTGGGATGCTGAGGCTGGGGATTACTTGAGTCTGTGGTACCCCAGGCAACAAGAGCCTGCGGTTCCATGGGCAAAAATAGCGAGACCTAGTCTCAAAAAAAAAAAAAAAAAATTAACTCCTTGTACAGACACAATGCCTTTATAGCTAACCAACCAGTATACTCTTCTTTGTTTTGTTTCTAAACGATGTTATTCCTTTTGTTTTCTGTCTGTATTTGACCTCTTTTATAACATTTCTTTTCACATGCATGTTATCAATATACCTTTCCAGTAACCTTTTTGGAGTTTGTTAATTTATGATAAGTCCACCATTTCCTTCCCTAAGCATTAAATTTGTACTTTTAAATGTTGATGGCAAGATGCCTCCTTTTCTCTCCTTATGATTAGACAAATCTTAGGGTGGGTGCTTGGTATTTTCATGTACATAAAATAGATATAATATGTAATTTTCATTAAGAAGTCTGGATGCTGCTATCTGATCTTATCTGATAAGCTTTTTTTTTTTTTTTTGAGACAATGTCTTGCTCAAGCAATCCCCAGCCTCAGCTTCCCAGTTAGCTGGGATTACAGTTGTGGCCACCATGCCCAGCTATTTTTGGGGGACTAGGTCTTACTATGATGTTGCCCCAAGCAGGACTCGAACCACGATCCCTGGCCCCTACTGCGGCTTCCTAGGCTGCTGTTTACAGGCATGCGCCACCATGCCCAGCCTGATAAACATTTTGTTTACCTGCTGTAGTATAGGTCTCCTAAAACATGATACTATTTTATTTTTAATGTATTTCTTTGGTCTCTTTCCACAGAAAATTGGCAACTTGTTGGAAGGATCTACTACAGCAAGACTTTGGTGTAATCTTTGGGACCAGTGGAGGTTGGTTCCAGGATTTGACCAAGTGTCCATATAGTAAAACCTCAGGATGCTGTTTCTTCCCTCTAGTGCAAAGGAAACTCCATGTCTGCATTGTTTTCAGAAAGTTGTTTTCAATAGGGATCATAAAGTGACCCTGTCTATCTGTTAGTGCATGTAGTGGTTGTTATTGTTTCTTACTTGGATCCCAGAAAAATTTGGCCCACCATGTTAGATCCAGGATAAATCAGCGTTGGATTAGTAATTACTCTAAAGGCCAGAAATGGGAATTCACTCCATCTAGCTCATTTTATTTAATTTATTTTTTTTTTGTTTTTTTTGTTTTTTTTTTTGAGGCTCGGTCTTGCTATTTTTGCCTGTGGAACCGCAGGCTCTCGTTGCCCCGGGGTACCACAGATTCAAGCAATCCCCAGCCTCAGCTTCTCAGGTAGCTGGGATTACAGGCACGCGCTACCATGACCGGCTATTTTTTTGGAACTAGGTCTCGCTACAGACCCCAGTCAGGACTCGAACCGCGATTCCTAGCCCCGGCCGCTTCATAGGCTGAAGCTTACAGGCACGAGCCACCGTGCTTGGCCTGCTTCCTGTTTTTATTATTATTATTATTATTATTAAGTTTATTTCAGTTGACAATTTAGGCCATAGACATGTACATGAAAATTCCATAAAAGGGATCAGTATGTGGGGGGGGGGGGTGAGGAGGGGTGGAGATGGGAGGGAATGGTCAGGGAGGGAAGGTGGTGGGTGGTCCCCAGGTAATACAAAGATGTGAAACATAAACTAATTAAGAAAAAAAGTAATCAGTACAATTTCTACACTGGGGAGAAGCAGTTCTCCTGCCTGCTTGGTACTACGCAGATGGCTCTCCTTTTCTTTCTCCATTTCCTAATAACCCTGTCCTTTTTTTAAAATTTAATTTAACATTTTTGAAATTTGCATATGTATGTATATTTATATTACATTATTCCATTATTGTATACCCCAGGGCTTTCCCACTTCACTAACATTTGTTACCGCTTCCTGTTTTTCAGCATTGCCAGGCAGCTGAGGTCCCAAGCTTAGGGGTACTTCTTCCACTGTTTCTTCCTAAGCCTTAGAAAGGGTCATCCAGCCAAAAATGGAGCTGGAGTCACCCAGGGGAACCTTGCCACATTCCTGCAGTTTGGGT
>PVHY01025662.1:0-18138 GCA_004024945.1 Uropsilus gracilis
AAAAAGACTAAAGGACTAAACAAGGACAAACAGCAAAAAGAAAGGAGGCAAAGAGACCATGGGAGATGTGGTGTGGGGGGGTATTCCCATGGGGATTAGAAGTTATACAATCATATATTGTAAAATATGCAAAAATGAAAATTAAAAAAAAAGATGGGATTCAGCCAGCTCAAAAAAAAAAAAAAAGAATTTGTTGTAAAAATAGATTAAAAAAAGAAAGTGTAAAATGTTCTTAGTATATGCAAGTGACTTGCTTTTTTGTTTTCCCAAAGCAAACTTGTTTATTCAGAAATACTCCCCACCTCTTTGCACTTATATTTTGATGGTTCACACAATGTTAACTGAATTATTGAAAACAAGTGTAGTAAACTCTTTGGTGATAAAGGGACTTAAAAGTTTTCAGCTGGGCATGGTGGTGCACGCCTGTTGTTCAAGTGCTGGGAAGCAAGAGGCTTGAGCTCTCGAGTTCTCGGGTTCGAGATTACCCTGGGCAACATAGCAAGACCTGGTCTAGAAAAAGCAGCCAGGCACTGTGACAGGCACCTGTAATTCCAGCTACCTGGGAGGCTGAGTCTGAGGATCACTTAAGTCCACAGTACCCTGGGCAACATAGCAAAATCTAGTCTCCAAAAAACAGTTTCTATCACGATAAATTAGTAACAGGCAATTTCAATGAATTGCTTATTTTTAATTACGGCTAATAGTGTGACTCCAAATTTCAGTGAGTACAACTACCATTTTGTGACTTTTCAGTGAGTTCATCCACTTAGCATGTTTGACAGTAAGTTTACCAATCTAGAGTACATCATTAGTGCTTTGGCGTAAAGCAACACAGCAGATCTTCAATAACAAGTACATCACTTGTCACTGTAACTTCAACTTGAGCAAGAGTCTACAATTTCCCACTTGAGTACATACAAATCACTTAGGGTGATAGTAATCAGATCCCCAAAAAAAAAACTTTTGGCTAGCATTGTTCCAAAACACAGATGTTTAAGATACAACCCACACAAGAGGATAACCCCAAATGAAATATGATATTTGAGCAACAACCCCAAATCAGGTAAGATGAACACCCTTTATATTTGAGTCATAATAAAATCAACCTGATCAAAAGAGCTCTTGATTGGATCATGACAATGCAACGCATGAATAATACAAAGAGGTCACTCATATTTGTTTTAGAAATAGTCTACACAAACTCATTTATAAAATATGCTTGAGGATATTGGTATTGTCTTGTATGATGGAACAAAGCCCTAATAGCAGTGTTTACTCATGGAATATTCACCTTAGAGTACCAAACTGAAATTGTACATATATGTGAGCATTTCACAACACATATTAGTATTACAGCAATAAATATCTTTACTTATTAAATAATATAAAGAGTCACCATCTGCATCATAAAAACTAGTATCATGATATCAACACCTATACCATCTCCAAGCATTTATCCTTGTTATTGCTGAAAGGTAATGAAAACCTCACTCTGACTACCATAACTTCTGGCACAAAATTAGACACACGATAAACACTGAATTGAAATAAAAGTTGGCATAGTAATTTGAAAATGAAGGCTTTAAAAGCAAGTTCAGAATTACAAAGTGATGATGGACCCAAAAAAACAAAACATTCTTTTAAACAATTGAGACATTATCATTTTTAAAATATGAAGTTAACATACTTCTTAAATACATATAGAAGAGATCCATATATAAGAAGATCAAAAGGGGGAAAAGCTGCCAATTCTCCTAAGTAAACACTACATTAACAAAGTTATGAGATGGTCAAGGAAGTTTATCAGAAATTTGGACAGTGTTAGCTTCCGCAGCACATATATGAGAATCAGAAATTTGAACAAAATTTTCTGACTGTATAACACAATCTTCATTTTCTATTCTTTATGCTACCATCACATGTTTCCTCAAACACTTCTTTTTAAAGAAGTATTCAGTGGCTCTACAATTAGTGCTTAGAAATTTAATATATAATATCAGGTTTCCTTCATCCATTATCTATTACATATTTTACCCAAAAGAGAGAAAACTTAAGCAAATAGTTATTACAATGGTAAGGATTTGTTTTATTGTTTTATCCACATAGATAAAATAGATTTTTTGATTAAATAAATCATTACAAAAACAATAGATAATTGAATCAGTAACTAAATGTAGCTTTAAATAAGTCAAGTATTCTACATCTGAAAATTAATTTTACAAACATTCAAGATTAGTAAATTTTGGTATGTGAAAAAGACTAGCAGAAAGGAAAAGCATACCTTTTTTTAACAGATAGTAATTTATGGGCTTTTTTTTTTTAATTGCTTTAGAACACACAATATAATTATTTAAGAAAAGTCATTTGTGGAAGACAAGTGCTTCAAGTCAAGTGGACTTCAGACAGAATATTTAAAAATTTGTCAGGAAATTGAAGTGGTTAAAAATAGTCTTTTTATCATTCATATTATTTCATATTTAAGAAAACATTTAACAGATAAGTAAACAGAAGGCAAAAAATGTTTACCTAGATTTTTAATAAATTCTAAATCTATAAAAATTTCCTGGTTTCTACATAAAGACCAATGTTTGATTTTCATTGATCTATTTCAATGTACTTAAAAAAATAAGTATCAAATATTTCCCCTCCCCTCATAAAGCTAGAAATATTTTAAATTGTATGTGAATATAGTTATGTATATCTCAAGTGTACAAAACACACAAACGTCACTTTACTTGGAAAGCTATTTTCATCATATTTGTAAACATCTCTTCCCCTACATCTGGACATTTCAAAATAGTCTTTGGTATTACTAGTTATTGTGCTTTAAAATGGAATCTGAAAGGATTTCTATAGTAGTGTTATATAGGCATTTAAAGATATAAATAAGAAAAATGCACTTGGAATAAGTTACAATTAGCTGCTTTTGCATAATTTCAAAACTACAGTGTATATGCCTAGTCACAGTTTTATGAGAAAGAATATCTCCTCTTTCAACTCCTTAATTTTAAGGAACACTTAATCATTTTGGCTAAAAATCCATTTTTGGAGTGGATCTGATGGATTGCATGATACTAAGCTTGGATGTTCTCCATTTGCTGAAAGGCACATTTTAAGGAATGGATTATACAGAAGTTTATCCTAGAATAAAAAGAAACACAACAAACATTAAGTTTCAAGACTTAGAGTTAACTGATAAACACAGAAACGTATTTATGGTGTCAATGGAGCTAAAGAGAGATTAGCATACTGCATAAGCATACTTTTTATATTATAATCTTTCAAATATCAACTATATGTCATAAAATCTTAGGGGTTTTGGTGTAAACAACACTAGTTTTGCCACTACTGTTCAATTTGTAAAACGTGTTACATAAATGAAAGAGAGGTGTGCAGAGTGGAATCTGAGTCAAATTTTCAGAATCTTCCACTTATATATCCGTGAGAAACTTAAAAAATCATGTCATAAAAGTCTTACAAAGCATTTTTAGGTAAGAAATACTATGCTCTAGTTAAACTTTAAAATATACATCTACAATCATAAAAGACATTTCATAAATTTTCTGACTCTAAGATTCATGAAGAATTACTAAAACAGCAAAAGAAAGAATCAGTCACTTAAGGTGAGAAAAAAAAAATGATATATAAATAAATAATGCCAGGAAACAAAAACTATGTGTCTGTGACAAGAAGCATTATAAGAGATCCTAAAAAGACAAATATGGACAGCTATTATTAATAATTCATAAAAGTAATGATCTGTATAAACCCATGAATTACACAATTTTATGCTTATTTTGTTCCTAAGGATATTTAAATCATAGCTGTGTTCTTTTTTTATCACCTAGGGAAACACAAAGCTAACAACAACAACAACAACAAAAAGCATAGAAATTCTAATAATAATCTATTTTATGCATTTTTCCAGATAAGGATTTAGAGCTAGTCAAAATAATACATAAAGGGTTTAATTAACTATACTACGGTACCTTCTGAATCTCCCATATCTGTTCTCCAGCAGCAAATGTCTTGTGACCTTTGTAGGAACATGCCTTTAACTGAACGGGACCTTGCACAGCATGAAGACATAGTTCCTTCTGGATGTTATGCCGAATTTCACGTTGAACAGAATATTCAAAGTACTACAAAAGGAAGAATGTTTACATTACAACCAAGCCACAGCACAATTCTTTTTAGCTCAATGTATAATATGTCATGTCCATTTTAACAAAATAATATATTTTAAAAATAGGTATCAGAAGCATGAACTGAATTTTTATCATAGAAGTACTATAACTATAATCTCTCCTGTTATCACCAACAGGTAAGTAAAAAATTAAGAACATACTGCTTTCTCCCCATATCAGATATTGGAAGTTATCAGGTAGGATGGAAACTATGGCAGGTTCTCCACAGTGACTGTAAGTTTCTAGCAAGCACACTAACTTTCTCTTCCTCTCTACAAGTATTTTTCCTCTTGTATTTATCTCAATTGTAGTTTCATTTAAACCAGGAACATTTAAATGGGGTAATCTTTATGCTTTTGTCTGTTCAACTGTAAAATGGGTAATTTAATATCTCCTACCCCAAAGGGTTATGAAGACAACTGGGCTGGGCATGGTGGCGCATGCCTGTAGGTGGCAGCCTAAGAAGCGTGGCTGGGGCCAGGGATTGTGGTTTGAGTCCCACTGGGGCACGTAGCGAGACCTAGTCCCAAAAGAAAATAGCTGGGCATGGTGGTGCCTGTAATCCCAGCTACCTGGGAAGCTGAGGTTGGGTATTGCTTGAGTCTGTGATGCCCTGGGCAACGTGAGCCTGCGGTTCCACAGGCAAAAATAGCAAGACCTAGTCTCAAAAAAAAAGGTAGAATGCTTAGAACAATAACTGGTCACATGGGAAACCTTCAATATATACTTTTACTGTTGTTCCTCAAATTAACGCTGCCCTCTCCTCCTGAATAAATAACAATTTATTTCATTGTTACAGCTGCATTTTCCAGGAAACTCTTGTCTACCAACAGAACAATCTGCAAGGGCAGCAGATCTTGGCCTAGATGTTCCATGCTGTTCATGGCCCAAATGGTTCAGGGGGCAGGTCAGCACCCCCTCCCACTGGAAGCCACTGGTGGGAGGCCTCGGGGTGACCCCACACACAGGCATGAAGCCTTGCCAGGGCATAGGTGGGGGGCTCAACCCTCTCTAGTTTATTCCCACTCCAGTCAATCCTCATCAGGAACCAGAAAAACACTAATAAACTAGCTTCAGACACAGAGGAGGTGAGGGGAATGAATAAAGGCCTTGAACACACTCGTCTCCTGGGCAGGACCCAAGAGCCTATATAGAGGGAACCACTGGACACAGGACTGAGACCAATTACAGTGATGACTTGTCACAGAATTACACCTATAACATCACCAGGGGTTGGGAACCAAAATCCTGGTTCAGAAATGACTTCAGCAAGAGTAAAGTGCCCCTTTTTCCACAGGAGGGAGGAAGGCCACCAAAATATGGCAGCAGCCCCACAGTGGAACTGCAAACCAAGAGAGGAGACCAGCTGGACATAACCATCTGCTAATGTCTGTCTCTAACGAGGAACTTCTCTATTGACAATGGCTGGGAGTCAAGTTCCCTAAGCCAGAACTTTAAGGTGAAGAAACAGCAAAGTGGGCAAAAATCAGAATGGAAGAGACAGTCAGCAAGAATGAGGAGGCACTGATAGATCCCAAAGGAGCTCGAATTGGCTGTCTGATGCAAAGTTAAGACTGGAAATCTAAGCAGCATAGTCTACTGCATCTCAGAAATGCAGATCTTCACCCAGGAAAAGGACATTGCTCCAGAAAAGGAAGAGAATAATGGGCTAAACATGGACCAACAAAGAACAGTGAGAGAGATGTTGGAGTGATGGAAGGGTTCAGGGAAAAAGGGGGTGGGCATTTCCAAGGGGATCAACAGTCATATAAAGATGACCAATGTTGTATCAAATTAAAAAAAAAAATTAAAAATGCAGATGATGGAGGGAGATTTAAAGGGAATGTAAGAAAAAATGGTTCGGGGTTTACTTGCAGAATGTCTTGTTCACTGTTGTACTAATAAGTGTTAACAGCTGATTCCCCCTCCCCTCCAAAAAAAAAAAATCAAACCTGAATCTTCCTCTGAGGCACTACCATCCTATTCATCCTGACTCTGATATTCTTAACTTCTCTTGCTCAGGCCCTTGGGATCTCTACTATAACCTCCAGTAAACTCCAGTTTCTGCTCTTATAATCCAATCCACAGTCTTTAATAACATGGACTTGATCCTCTACCTCCTCAGTCTAAATGAGTTGTAACTGATGCTAAGATAAAGTTCACACTCCTAATTGGTGCATGAAATCTTTCATTTTCAACTTCATATCAACCATTGCCTCACTTATATCCTATCCTTTCACACAATTCTACCAGGTTTGAACAAGTGTATCCTTAACTCTAAGACTGTGCTCTGCCTAGAATAAGCTGGTCTGCCTAGTTAACTCCTTTCATCTCTTTAAAAGCCAACTCAATCTTACCTTCCTTTAGTTTTCCCTGAATTTGGTCTAAAGCACAAAACTGTACTCGTTTCATGTTCCCATAGTCCATCAGAGACGACCTTTCTAGTATTTTATAGAAATTATGTGTGACTAGCTGTCTTTCCACACATTAAAACTGGTAGTAATAACAAACTATTACAAATAAAATACTTCATAGTGTTGATACTCTAAGGATATTTAGTGTATCCTTGTTACGTGCTAGGCAGAAACTGTTCTAAGTGTATTAAAGTAGGCACCTCAAGAACACTGAATTAACAGAACCATGTATCTTGATTTCCCCCAGTTTTAGTCTCGTGTTTCACTTATCTCCTTCAACAAATAAATTATCAGTCGTTTTTAACTGACAATCTTTCAGATGGAGACACTGGAAGCAAGTGGGTTTAGATAATGAAAACTTCTCCCTAGCCAAACAGCACTAAGAAAGGTAAAGCTTCAGATTGCAAAGATGGTGAGAAAGGATACTAGCATTTTACTTTTATTACTTTGTAAAAAATGATTAAAAGAGAAATTATAAAGTGGAAAAAGCTGAAGATACTTAAGACAAAAAAGAAGTATGTAGTTAGCTGAGAACAATAAAGATAAATAATTCAGAACCAGGATAAATACCCTCAAAGAGAGAGTAAAAGACAAATAGTAAGAGTTATAAAGTGATAGTGCCTTAAACTACCATGCACCAGTCCACTAGTCAACTTAGTCACATCACTGAAATACTTATTTCTTAATGTGGCATACACAAATCCTGTTATAATGGTGTTTCATGTTATAAGAACATCATTATGTGGTCAAAATAATAGAAAGCACGAGAAAATGATCAAGTTATATAATATCTCAGAAATATTTAGCACACATGGGGGTGGGAAAAAAAGAAATATTTAGCACTAAAAGAAATAATCTTTGCAGAGTAGTTTAAATTCAACGATTGATAGATACAAAATATGCAACAATTGAGATGTGTGTTTGTAAGTGCCAATGAAAAGTGACAATTTTTACTGCAGCACTCACCTGGTTTCCTCCAAGTCCATGACATGTGTATAAAATTAATGGCCTGCCTCCTTGATTATTTTCTCCAACATCCAGACATAGAGGCTGACCAATGCTTTTAATCTAAAGGAAAATTTATAAGTTATAAGAAAAAAAATCCAATCTATGTGGTTTATGTATATTTTCAATTTCAGGAAACAATATTAATTATGTAACATCTCAAAAGCAATAAACCATAAAGTATTTCAACAATTTTTCATGAACCACATAAATGTTGGTGGCAAAAAGTATTCCAAGTAAAATGGGACAGGAAAATACTCACATATCCAGATATAACAGGATTAAGGTCTGGCACATACACTTCTGGATAAATATTGTTCAGATACCATGTAAAATTTTTACATTGAAGGCGGTGCTTTATTTCAAATCTTTTTGAAAGATCACCAAATGATTTCTGGAAAAAGATTTCGAGAAGAGAAGGGAACACTTAATAAAAAAAGCATTCATACAGTATTTCTCCTGCTATTTGTATTTATTATATCATTAAAAGAATTTAGGAACAAAGATCAAGATTGCACTTGAACTGCATTTATCACTTGTGCAGTCAACATGCATGCCTGCCTGCTTACTTCTAGCTTCAAAGCAAATCAAGCACCACTGGAGTGCTGACATAGTACTACTTCTCTTTTGTATGATAAAACCTCCCCACAGGATAAAGATCTAGTGAAATGCTGTGTGCAAAGAATGGTAATGAGCCCATCCAAAATTAACCCCAATTTTATACCACAAAGAGGACTGTAAAGCAAGGTGTGAGAAGTCAGGTACAGAGAAACAGTGCCAACATATGGTGCAATTTATCTCTCTTCTCCAGTCAAAACCACAAAAAAATACAATAGTTGGGAATAATTTTTGTTTTAGTTTCAATTAAGTGTGTTACACACTCCAAAGAGTATCCTAATGATTGATAACAATGTATTAGTAGAAAAAGTCAATTTTTGACTCAAAGCATTCAGTTTTCCTTTATTTAAGGAACAAAAAATACTACTTTTTTTTTATTTTCAAAAACCTTGCTTTTATTTAGATTCTGAATTTTCATATTGGGTTTGAGGTGGTCAACATCCATTTTATTTCAATTTATCTTTTAAAAAATTATTTATATATAAATTTCACATCATTGTAATCCCAGGGCAAAAAATACTATTAACCTTATAGTACACTTGGTCGAAAAGCAACAGTTTAAAGAAATATATCATATGTGATACCTGAATATATGGAAAAATAAATATTCAAGCTTATCATTTCAACTAAGGAAAATATTTTCTTATGCCAGTTTTAATGCCTTGAACTCAGGTGTTTTGCAAAAGTAAGAAACTTTAGAGGACTTCTGGTCAGCTTATGCATTTTACCACATAGACCTATTTTTCAGTGGTAAAAAACAAAAACAAAACAAAAAACATGGTTTGCTGTCTCACCCTTTCAAGATTGGAAAGTGAAAAAATATTTAGTGCCCATCCTCCTGCTTCTCCAAGTACTTTGTGCAGGTCATGATCTGATCAATTTGTCTAGGCGGACACCAGTAGTGACCTAACCCCTTGCTGCTTTGCATTTACTTCTTACTGACAAGTTACAGTGAGAAAGTACATCCCAAAAAAAAGGTGAAAAGAGGGAATGAGATTGTCCTCTATGACAGCCAAAATACTGATGCCTTTTAATGCCACTATACATCTCCATGGAACTCAGTACTGTTGCTTACAATGAACTGGGTGCCAATCACAGAAGGGGTTGCCAAAATAATCCCTCCTGTGAGTAGTAGAACCAGAACTTAAGGGGCAGAAAAGGGCCTTGAGACTGTTAGTTTATTCTACTACTACATTCTGACACTGCCTCTCTCAACAGTTCAAATTCATGTAGTACTTTGATTTAGGTGTTAAAACATTACCTAAAAGCAGTTTAAAGTGCCACGTAAGCTTATTTCTTTTGAGCTAAGGCAGTAACAAAAAATATTTTCCATATTAAAAATAAAGTAGAATGCCTATATTTTTAAAAAGCAGTTTACTGGATTTTCCATAAAAAAGAATAAACTGAAGTTAACAAGTTATCTATTTTAAAAGATAAAACTTAAGAAATACAACTTCAACTATAACTTTTTTAATATGTTGTACTTTCATTAATTCAAATAAGTAAAAGAATATGAGCACTTAGTGTGAACTTTTATCAACCATTTAGCTTTAACTTACTTGTTTAACAATTTTTGCTGCATCCGTGTTTCTTCTATAAAATATTTTCTTATAGTCATCCATCCAGACTTCTGCAAGGCGAACTTGGTTTCGAGCAATCACCTGAGTGCCTTTTGGAAAGGTATGAGGGCTTTTGCTGCGAAAAACATGTCCAACAACAGAGCAAGGCATAATCTCCAACTGCCCACCACATTGCCATACCTGATAATTAATGATATTTGTTTAAATTTACAGTATTTTACGAAAGTCAAATTGTTTTTAAGTTCACCTTTAGATAACAATGAGAAATTAAACACAAAGATTTATCACTTCACAAACACTCTGTCCCCTGTCAGTTCAACTAAAGTTTCTTAAATATAAGACTGATGTTACTAAGCAGCACAAACACTAAGGACAATAAAAAGCATAATTTCAGAAAACAATCTAACAAAACAATTATTCTAGATACTTTCAAAAAAGGGAATTCCAAAATTTCCTTTCTTTTGCAAAAAAACATGCAACCTCTCTAAAGCGTGTGAAAGAACAAAGGGTCTTCAATCTTTGACTTCTGTCTCCTTAAACAACTTGAATGATCATTTCACTTGAACAGCAGGGTATCTTATCCATAGAATGAACTAGCAGTCAGGAAATAAGTCTTATATTCTATTTGCCCCTTGCAAATTCAATTTTTAGTCAAGAAAACAATTCCAGATAGTCACCATTACCAAAGTACATTCTGTTAAGTTTGTGAAGTATCAGTCATTATAAAAAGTTCACATGTATTTGCAACTTATGTGCTTTCATCACACACAAAAATTTTTGTATCTGTATGTATATGACTATCAACTGAATTAACATTTCACAATACAAACAAAACATCAAGTCATTATGCTCTATATCTTCAAACCATGCTATGTCAATTATATCACAATAAAAAACTTATTTGCATTAATTTCTAAATAAAATGGTATGTCATTCTATTAATACCTATTCTCTTAAATAAGCAGCAAATCTAATATGAATTATATTTAATAGTATGTGCTACTATATAGCAAGTAATCTTATTTTATCTTTTTTTAACAAAAGAGAAAATTCAGGATTATGTTCAATTTAACAAACTGTGTTTGAGATCTAACATGAACTATGGTTGGGAATACTGAAATGAATAATTTCAGGCCCCTTAAGCAGTTCAAATCTGGCTAAGATAGCCACTGCCATTATGTAATGGTGTCAGAGCCAAAACTTAAATCTTGTAAATTCTACTTCAATTATTTTCCACTACATTTCAGCCTAATGAATGAAAAATGAATGACAAAGTCACTGCAAAAAAATGAACTCATGAAATCAAATAGGTACATATGGAGTTCATCCTAAGCCTTTTTTTTTTTTTTTTTTAATTTCTCATATTAAGCTTTAATATGAACTGGTGGGAGAGGAGAGCTCATTTAATCCAAAGAGCTAAATTCAATGTTCTTTAAAATTATATATAAATGTTTTTTCCATCCTGACTCCCTTGATAGTCAACTCATTTCCTGAAGCACTAGATTTAATTATATTTATCTTGGCTGGAATTCAGTAGCTACAAGTGTATTAGCTGGTGTTACTGCCTGGACACAGGCCTTTAGCTGATCCTTCTGGTTACACTGACACCAACAAGTAACTTTATTAAGCTACATTTAAAAAGGAAATGCTCTTATCCCAAACTTTCTAACAATTAAATTTTATAATACCAAAAGTAAAGACTGCATCCATCCACAATATCCTGTATCAGCCAATTAAAACATAATATATTTGGTCAATCTTCATAAACTTACTCTGAAAGACATTTCTATATTTTCACCTCCCCAGATTTCCATTTCTTCATCGTAAGCTCCAATATATTCAAAATAGTCTTTTGATATGGAAAAAAGCCCTCCTGCAAAAGTGGGTGTTCTGAAAAATAATTCATTGTCAAATTCTGTTACAAGAACCAAGTAGGAAAAGTAGCATATTTTAAGAGCAACTAAATTGAATTCACAAAGAGATACCAACATTTTGAAGCTTTTACATAGATAAAAACTAAAAATGTTATCTTCAAAGTTGTTTTCTCTGGGAAAATAATATTTTAAGTGTCCACAGTACATTTCCTTAGAGAGCAAAAGTAATGAGCATTTCTGACCAAACTTTAAATTTCCCTAATAATGACTATGAGGATAAAATAATAGACTTAATTTTATTTCTTCCTTGGTAACATCACATATGAACACGTAAACTTTTCTATTCTCTACACAAAAAATACATGTGTCTGTAAAAAGCCAAGAGTACATACATGGTGAAAAAACTGAACCTTTCACAGAACTTGAGAGCAGTCAACTTACTTAATTGGGTAAGTTTCATCTTTCCTTCTACGCTTCTCATGATCAGGAAGTGATTCCCAGCCAAAAGAAAGGCTCCAGTCAAAATTTCCACGGTTATGGTTACTTCCATAAGGGGAAGGTTTGTTGAATTCAAATGTGTTCATATCTATGGATGCAATATCTGGACTCACAACAGCTGTGTAGTTCTCAGCTATTCTGGCCAATAAAGGTTCTAACCAACCATAAAAACATTCACCTGGAAGGAACACAATTTTGATTAATTAAATGAAACTGAGTTATTTTTTCTTTATATTTTTATATAACAAGGATTTACAGAGCAATGAAAATAACAAAGTCATTTATGTTTACTAATTATGTAGGGGAGGTTTTGTAAAGGTTTTCTATGATGAGATGAGGGTAAGATAAAAAAATTAAAATAAAATTCAGCACAATTAGTAAGATTTCCCTACTGATGATCCTCTCTCTAACTTTATAAAAGAAGCAAAATGATACTGGTGTTTACCTTGCACATGGAACATGGATCAAAGACAACTTTTTGCTGGTCCATACCACCTGGCCCCAAGTGTTCTGATTTACTTAAAATTTGTTTCCCAGAGTAAAGAATACTGGGAGAAGACACCCATAATTTAGCATAATAAAGAGGGGGGAATCCTGAAATATGAAAAATATGACATTAAAAGTGTCAGTATCAGAACAAAATTTAAAGATAGGACTGATAATAAAACAAACGTCCACTCATTTTAAAGTGCAAGAATTGAGAATAGATGGGCACAGTGGCACGCACCCATAAGCAACAGCCTATGGAGTTGTGGTGGGTCTGGGGATCTTAGTTCGATTCCTGTCCAGGGCAACACAGCGAAACCTAGTCCCAAAAAATAGCTGGGCATGGTGGTGTGCGCCTGTAATCCTAGCTACCTGGAAAGCTGAGGTTGGGGACTGCTTGAGTCCATGGTAACACGGGCAACATGAGCCTGTGGTTCAATGGGCAAAAATAGTGAGATCTGGTCTTAAAAAAAAAAATTGAGAATAATTTAAAAAACACTTTTTTTTTGACAGAACAAGCTTCTGAAAAAATTTCTAGACAATCATAACTTGCTGGGAAGCTGGTCACTGGCAGATATTAAAGTAAAGGAACCTTAAAAGCATCAAGGAGGTCAGAAATCTTTAAGTGAAGTTCTGTAAGTTAGGCTGGCCAACTGAGGTTGTGCTCCTGTTCTATCTCCTTTTATTTCTGATCTTTCACTTTCCTTTTTTACATATACTTGTCTCAATCATCCCCAACTTCCCCCCACCTTCCAACAAAAGAAAGAAAATGCAATTAGGCATTTAAAGTACAGACTTCCTTACCTTTTAAATTAGAGAGGAAGGGAGGGAAAATATTACAACTGTGTCTATATGCAAATACTTACAGTGAGCATCTAAAAATGTGAGCGTTTCAGCTGTTGCTACTGCTGCTCCTAGCAACCGTGCAGTGATCAGACCTTTTCTCTCTCTTTGTCTGACTATTTTTACTATAGAAAATTGTTTCATATATTCCTCTAGTTTACCATGTAAGTCCTCTGAAAGAAAACAACAAGATTAATTCTTAGGTTTTTTTCTCATATGTAACATATGAAAGTTAATCAAAAAACCACAGGGCCATGATCCCTCCAGATTTATAATCTTAATTGCTGGACACATTCTTTCATTAAGATTAAAATCTTAGCTTCTGCATTATTACCACACAAAACATTTAAGGAATATTTATCCTGTACAGGTCATATTAATATATTATATGGGGAAAGTGGGAGACTACAAATAGGGTAGACCCCAGGAGTTAAAAAGACTCACCTAAAGTCTGAGAAAATTAACTGGGTGAAACAAACTGAATTTAGTCAATATTTTGATACTTTTTAGAATGGTTTTAAAAATTTTAAATTCCCTTAGATTTAAATCTGGAAATTTCTAGAAAAATGCTAACTAGAAAATGGATTCTCTGATATTTAGCAGTGATAAAATAATCTAAAACCAAAATGTTGAAAGAATGATGAGTAGGAACATCTAGGGCTACAGCAGTTTGGGAATAGCTTTACAAGAGTCATCAGAAAATCTGAAAGCTTTGGAGACTCCTGACAGACTTTTTTCTAATAAAAATAGGAAAGGATCATGTAAACCAGAGATAAACCACAGAGAAAATTTTAGTAATTGATATAATTTTAGATATTCACTATTCTAATTTTAATGACCTTTTAAAAGTAAGAATTAAGACATTAGGTAAAAAAAAAACACATTAATCAAGTCATTCAAGTATTCATATTTTTCACAAGTCTTTTCTTTATCATTAAATTCTTGACTATATAATGTTGAGAATTTCAATAAATGTCCTGGAGTAGATGAATTGCATCTTCTAGAACTTAGAAGCAAATACAGATAACTTTTGTCTTCATGTGTGTTAGGATTTTTTCAGTTCTCCAGTGTGCAGAAAAGAGTACTGCCTATTTAAAACTTAAACATTCATTAAGGAAGTGAGAGTCTAGGAACAAATTTTATAGAAAAATAAATCTATCTAAACATATCTTCTGAGTGCCTCAGAATTAATTCTCTGAAAGACCAGCAGTATTGCATTTTGTTTTAAAAATATAATCATAAATATTTCTGCTTTAATCAGACATAAAATAGAAACCTTTCAAAGGTCTTAGTGGAGACTGACATTTTAAAATGGAGCTACTATGAATTTCTCCATTACTTCTTTTCACTATCTAAATTTGCTATAAAATTTCTGATTTACCTACCATGTCTGAATTTCCCACATATTTTTAATCTGTACCCTAAGTTTAGCCATCACACATATCTCTCATCTTATGAGGTTAAGGACACAATGCTGTGAAAGTAAAACCTCCTGTGTTCAGTTCATAACATCATTATATTTACTGATATGACTTTGGGTAAATTATTTTTTCCTTTTTATACCTCAGTTTCTTTATAGAAGATGGGGTTAACAGAACCTGCCCTCAAAGGTTGTTGGGAGGATAAAATGAGATTCATCTACAACCAAAGTTCTGAGACAGATTCTGGCTTATGGTTACACTTTGAAGGTGTTGTCAATTGTTTTACTGTCACTGGGATTAACCATCTCATTTTTACTTATTTTTCCTATGCAAACGGAAATCAGAGACTAAGGTTTCTACTTCACAAACTCTTTAATGATAGCTAGGGAAAAATTTTGTACAATCGGTATTTATTAGGTAATTCTCTGACTGATTCAATATCACAAACTACACTGGTATTAAAGATATCCCTTGCCAAAATTCCAACTCTATTGTTGACTTCTCTAAAGAATTATAAAAAATATTCAGAACCTGTGACTAAGTAGTCCTACTGCTAACATAACCAAAGAGAGAATTCGAAAGAAGAAAAATAACACAAGCACAAGTATATTATATTCACTGTAATAAATGACTATGTAAAATGCATCTAGCTCAACTTTATCATTAAAGTTTTGAAGATGAAAAAATGAACTAATAAAAATGTTATGTGGAAGTATCATATTTCAAAACTGGATTTCTAGCATGGATATAGTTAGATCAACGTTGCATGTTTCTTTAGACAGTGATTAAGAGAGAAAAGGAAAAGATGAAAATGATTAAAACAGGAAGATCATGAACAGATATGACTTTTTATTCTGATTTTCTTTAATTTTATTAATTTTGTTTACAAAAATAGAAGTTACCTTTAATTAAAGTCTTACGAGAAGTAGACTTGCAGTAGCCCAACTGCCCTACTACTTGAAAAATCAAAATAGAAATGATCTAAGAGAAAAGATGAAAGAAAATGATTTTTAAGATAAGATTATCACTTTTTAAGATAAAACATGAGCGGTAGGGGAGGCAGAAGGGGGAAAAATGAGTGGTATGCAGAACTTGACTTAATCAAATGTCACTTAAAACTGTGAGTGCAGTTCAAAGACAGAAAGAACAAGAAAAAATTAAAACAGATGAAGCAGTAACAAATGTGTTGACTGTAACTACAAGATGAAACAACCTGGGTAAAAAGATTGGGGATTCAAATCATACCTTTGTATGTAGTGTGTAACTTGTTTCCAGAGTATTTAAATTACTAAACTATCCTATTTAGTAGATAAGGTTCACATCCAGGTCAGAAATCTTTAGGGATAAACAATCTTTTTTAAAAATTAATTTTAGTGAGTACCATTGCTTTCAATCTTTGTTAATATTTTGAACATCTAAGATTTCTTCCCTCAGGACTGGTCACCATAGCTCACCCACCACCAAAGCATCCGGAGTCCTCCAGCAGAGTCATCTCCCTTTTACCTCTCCCACCACATAAGCAATCTTTTTCCATCTGTATATGAATTAAACTAAAGACTATAACCTCAACTCACATGGTATATTTTATTTTTAAATCATAGAATTTTTTGGAATTGTATGTAGACATAATTCGGTATACCGGATCACTAATTTTATACTTTATTCACTTATTACCATTTTGAAGTTTGGATACATAAATTTTAATTTATGATAGGTCACCTTGTAAGCAGTGTTTTCCTTTTTTTATTTTTCTTCCTTTGAGGCACATAAAGAACTGGTTTATCTTACAATAGTAGATGTTTTGAGTTTCATGAGAGTTATTCCCATTTTACAGATGTGGAAACAACTGGCTAGTACAAGGGCTAGAATCTAACATTAACGAATATGGTTTCAAATTTGAGCTATTTCAGAACAAATTTTATAATCATTGATATAATTTGTCTCTGCTTGGTATTCAAAAAAACTTGTAATATTTGGAAAGTTAACAAATTAGAGTGCCAGATTAGTCCAATGACTCCAATTTAAAATTGTAACTATTAACTAAAACTTTAAGTGGAAATGTATTAAAGAATTTGGCTGGTTTTGTACATATTGGTTATTTAAAACAGGATATAGTGACTCTTTAGTGATTTTTCATTGCGCGTTTATATTACACCAACTTCAAAATAAAAAGCCTGGGAGTTGTGTACTACTTCTGAATTTATTTAATACTACATCCTTTCAGACCTATCATCCAAGCTATTAGATTCAAGCTATAAGATGACATACAGCAAGTATAGTATACTAATAAGACTAGACAATGCCACCTGAATTTATGTACAATTACATAACGCTTATAATCAATGACATGTTAATTTAATTGTTGGCAAAATATTTTTATTCTCATGGTATAAAAAAGTACTACTATATACTAAGTTTAATAATACATTGCATTCTTTCATTTTACAGATGAAGAAATAGAGGCACATGGGTTTAAGTAGCTTGCCAAATAACATAGCTGGGTACTACCAAAGTTAGGATCCAAATCAAGGCAAGCCTGACTCAAGGTTTAAGTCAGTTCAATCATTATGCCTTGCAGTAAAATTCTCACATACATATGTATAACTGTAAAGTTATAATTAAGGGTGCTCCATACACTTTTGAATGGTAAAATATTTGAAAATGAACCAACTTGGATACTACTTTCATCTATCATACCTACCATCCAAGGTATTATATTCAAGTTTTGAGATGATACACAGCAAGTACTATATAACCAAACATACTGGACAATTTACTAGGCAAACAATCTACTTTGCATGCACTTTTTTTTTACCATCTACACTGGCATCATCCACCAAAATGACTTCCTTCAGCAGTATGGCAGGTGAAGAATAGAGCACACTGTGGACAGTTCTAAGCAGTGTGGACCATGCTTCATTGTGAAAAACTATTATGACACTGGTGGTAGGCAGAGGAGGACAGCGCTTAAATTTTTGTTCAATACATCTAGAAGAAAAAAAAAAGAAAAATTATAAAATTTCTTTATTAATTTCACAGCTAGGCTATTACTAAAAATTTTCAACATTTATCACATAGAAATTAGAGGATGGTTTCTTTTTTTTAAATTAATTTATTTATTTTTAAAATTCATTTTATTGATTTGTCACAATTGTGAATTAATTGATCCCTCCTCCTCCCTCCATATCCCCCCTCTGTATCCCCCTTCCTCC
>PVHY01025663.1:0-18122 GCA_004024945.1 Uropsilus gracilis
TGGGATTACAGGTGCCCGCCACCACACCCAGCTGCGTGATGTGATTAGAAACCATTCATTCCATGGGCACTGGACTCTTTCTATATGAGGAAATGCAGGCAAGAAGACTCATGCTTATGAACTCCACAAAACACAGAAGGAGCAGGTGAACCTCCACAGAGGCGTGGACTCCGGGATGCATGGTAAAACCACCAGCCAAGTTCTGGAGTGGGAGTTCCCAAGTCCTGTCGGACTGTGCTACTCATTTCACCACACTGGGGTGCAGGCGGCAGAGGCCAGGCACCCCTGAGAAACCTGGGATCAGGAACCCATGAGAAACCAGGCTGGGGGGCTGGGATCCCCCTCGGTCACTCCGAAGACACAGTAGCCCCTCCCTCAGCATTTCCAACAATCCACTTCCGACTACCTTTTTATGACTTTACAACACAGTTTTTCCTCGAATTTTATGGCATTTCATTAAAGCCGCCAGAAGGTGATACTGCCCCTTTTCTAGGAGTGAAATAAATTCAGGTTTTATCGCTTCTGGAAATGCCCGAGCAGCTGTCAGGACATTTGATAGATTTTCTCAATTACAGGACTTGTGGAGCATTTTATACTTACATCTGCACTGAAGCCCAATATAGTAGATGCTCGTCCTGCCTCCCCTCTCCTTTATCTCGTGCATCTTTTTCCTTTTAATGACCAATTTGTTATTTTTTTCCTTTTATTTCTCTTTACCACCTCCCTTTTTTTCCCCAACGTTGTGTTTCTCTTTTCTGCTCTTTAGTTTAAAGAACGATGAATTCCTCACACAAACTTCCATTCTTTGTTGAACAAAGTGGGAGGGGGAACCTAACCAGGATCTATAGAAGAAAAAAAGGACTAGATTAAAATTTAAAAGCAAATCAATTTTCCACGGGGGAATTTACTGTTAATATAAGGGACACTTTGCCCATGCAGTATTTATTAATGTGACATGACATATGTTGAGTTTTTTCCTAATGGAATAGAGGCTTTGGAGTGTGTGACTTTTTACACTAATAAGGCTGTTCATTGGTGTTTTTCTTCATTATCAACATAGAGAATATCAGCTTTCAGTGACAGCTTCGTGGATAATTCAAAACTGCAGAACCATAGTCCCAGTGGATGCTAACTAAATTTTAAAAAGGCTAATGTGTACCCCAGACCATGCCAGAATGTAAAGACTATTGTTACAATGACAAAGCTTATTTCACTGACTTTGAATGTATCATCTTGTAGACAGCAGAAGCGTCAGGAAAGTAAATGGGTAATCTAAATGTCTCCTTTCACTGAAATGCATTTTCCTTAAACAATATTTTAAAGTATTAGGGTATGTTTGCAAACATTGCCAAAGATAACCCTCCTAGCAATCCTAGAGAGTAGGTAAGATGAGTTATTATTCCCATATTAGAGATGAAAAAAGCAAGGTTTGCAATGATCAGTATGCCCAACAATCTTAATTTCAATTCAGTTCTTTTAAATTCGAGTGTTTTTCCTCTATAGCTGATCCCCACCATACGTGGTACTCTCAATAAAAGACAGTTAATTCCTCAGTTTTTGTAGAGAATACTTCATACCTTACAAGTACATGTGATTTAAGAGTCTTCAGAATGTGTTCCACCAGACTCTCAATTTCTCTCAGCCATTCTTTATTCCACTATCCTTAAAGGATTAATCCTTTAAGCCCAAATCACACTCTGAAATTGTATGGCTTATTTACTCCAATTTACTATCTGTTTTGAGTTATTAAATACTGTATAACAAACTACCCTAGAACAGTTTTTTAAAAATAATAATTTACTGTTTCTCACAAGTCTATGGTTGACTGGGGTCAAGTGGATGGTTTCCCTGTCTGACATGATGTAACTAAATTCAATGTGTGGTTTCATTGAGTTGAAAGCTAGGCTGAAGCTGATAGATCCAAGATAGCCTCTCATTCCACAACATCTCCAGTTATGTAGTTTTTCGACATTCAGTCCTGGGCCCCAACCTTCCTTATAGCACTGGCTTTCAGAAAGGAATATTCCAATATAATGCTGCAATGTGCAAGCACATTCAAAGCTTTGTCTGTCTCCTACTAATGTCTCAATGTCTCTGCCAAACAAGGCAGGACTACCCAATTATATGAGTGTCACATGGCATGAATCATTAGGAGCCAGCAGATAGGAGTGTATGCTAAATTTTAAAGAGGAAGCTATTAGAATGTCAACTCTATGAGGGCAGAAATTCTGTCTTGCTTAGTGCTATACCCTAGCATTAGAGCAGCTCCTGGAAAATACTAGCTCAATAAGTATAAATATTTGACAAATTAATCAATACATGAATAGCATGTGCTATGAATTAGGACAGATCTTATTAATTTCATCTCCTTTTATTTCCTATTATTAAAATAACCTTTTAATAAAATCTAATTTTATGTTCCCTTAGGTCCATTCTCAATCATTTCCCCTTTTACAGGGACGCTACTATCCTGGCTTCTAGTACCTTAAATAGATATGCCTGTTTCTGGAGTCATGCAGTATATACTTTTTATGGCAGTTTCTTCCAGACCATTATGATTGTGATTATAAGCTGCATCATTGGGTGAAACTATAATCATTCATTATGACTGTTGTATAGTATTCCATAGTATGAATTCATCATTGTGTACTTTTCCATCTACTGATTATAGACATTTGAGTTATTCCCAAATTGGAGTAACTATGGTTATAATATAAGCACTTTTGTTCATGATATTGGGAAAAGATATGTCTTTCTCTTGGGTATACCATTTATAAGTGGAATGGCTGAATTATAAGACAATCTATTCAGTTTTAGAAGTGATGCCCAAACAATTCACCTGAGCAGTTGTAACATACATGTCACCAGCAACATACGGGTGTTCAAGTGATTCCACATTCTCACAAACACTTGAAATTTTTTTTTTGTTTTGGCTTTCTGGGGGTAGGGAGAGGTAGTGTAACCTTATGCTTTTAATTTGCTAGTCACAGATAATTAGTAAAAATGTCTTAATAATCTGCGCTGTTATAACACATTACAACATACTTGTTGATTTTAAATAACATAAATTTATTCACTCATAGCTTTGGAGGCTACAAGTTTGAAACCAAGCTGTCAGCAGGGCCATGTTCACTCATAAAGCTCTGAGGAAAATCATTTTCTTGTGACTGCTTTCCTTGGTTTGTGGCGACATCACTTTAACCTCTGCCTGTGGTGATGTGTATTTTCTGTGTGTGTGTGTGTGTGTGTGTCTGTTTCAAAGCTCTCTCCCTCCCTTTCTTATGAGTATACATATAATTGCTTATGCAGGCACCTTTTGCTACATAATGTGATATTTGAAGATTCTAGAGATTAGGAAGTGAATATATCTTTAGGGAAGCATTTTTCAGCTCACCAGTAGGCACCTTTTAATTTGTCTTTTTGCAAGTGCCTGTTAAAGTCTTTTGTTTGCTTTGCTTTGTTGTGTAATCTGCCTTTTTCTTATGGATTTAATAGAACTTCTTTATCATTCTGAGTACAAATCCTTTGGTAGAGGGTCAGGGAAAAGACAAAATTTGCAAACTGACCATAAATTTGCAGCATGCAGCAGGGGAGAGAAGAGCACAAGGGACTATACTGATGGATCACAGGTGCTGTGGTGGAGGAGGAAGTGTGGGGACTACACCTGAGAGGAAAAATCAAATACTGTATAAAAATTAGCAATGAAGTAAGAAACTAAATAAAGGAATTATTAAAATCTTTTGTCAGGTAGACATATTACATATTTTTCTCTTATTCTGTGGTTTGCCTTTCCCCTCTTTTAACAGTATATAGTTCTTAGTTTAATGCAGTCCAATTTATCCCATTTCTTGATAGATAAATAAATAAGTTTAAAGATACCCAGTACCTTTTCCAGAAAGTGTACCTGGGAAGGAAGGACTTCTGCTCAACCTGTGTCCTCATTATCAAAGTTCACTAATGGATTAATGGGGGTAACAGCTGGTAGTACTGTTTCAAGCACAGGACACTGCTAAATATTTCCTTTGGTTCTTGGATTTTTTTTAATAAGAAATAATAACTTTTAATTGAGCTTTCAAAGTTTGGTTTCTCAAAATCCCAGTTGTCTTCCATATAGACATTGACAAACTGACATTAAAATTCAATCAGAAGTTCAAGAGACTCAGACTAGCCAAAACAGTCTTAATAAAGAAATACAAATTAGGAGAATTCATCCTTCCTGATTTCAAAACCTATTATAAAGTCATAGTAAATAAAACATTGTGGTATTGGCATAAAGATAGACCAATGGACTATAAAACAGTTGATTTTCAAGTAGGATTCCAGGACCATTCAAACGGGCAATAATAGCATTTTTTTTCAACGGGGCTAGCACAAATAGTTAAATATATGCAAAAGAATCAATTAACTGTCTGCCTTATATTATATACAAAAATTAACTCAAAGTGGATCAAAGGCTGGGCACGGTGGCACATGCTTGTAGGTGGCAGACTAGGAAGCCACAGCCAGGGTCAGAGATCGTGGTTCAAGTCCACTGGGGGCATGTAGCAAGACCTAGTCCCAAAAAAATAGCTGGGTGTGGTGGCATGCACCTGTAATCCCGGCTACCTGGGAAGCTGAGGCTGGGGATTGCTTGAGTCTGTGGTAACCCGGGTATCGTGAGCCTTCAGTTCCACAGGCAAAAATAGCAAGACCTGGTCTCAAAAAAAAAATGGATCAAAGGTTTAAATCTAGGATCTAAAACTATAGAATTCTGAGATGACAAAACCGTAAGTCTTTCTGACATTGGATGAAGTTCTCATTACAACACTAAAAGCAAAAGAAATAAAAGAAAAAATAAATTGTATTTAATCAGAATTTTTTTTAAAATTTGCATTACAAAAGATAGTACCAAGAAAGAGAAAAAGTAGTCAAAGGAATGGGAAGAAGTATTTGCATACCATTTATCAGATAAGACGTTTCTACCCAGAATATATAAATAACTCATATCATTCAATAATAAAAAGAAAAATTGCCCAATTAAAAAATGGGCAATGAATTTCAGTAGGCATTTCTCCAAAGGAAATATTGAAGTAGCCAAAAAAACACATAAAAGATATTCAACATCATTTAGGAAGTGCAAACCCAAACTGAATGAGATGCCACTTCATTCCCATTAAGATTACTATAATCAAAAAGAAAGTTAATAACAAGTTTTGGCAAGGATGTAAAGAAACTGGAACCTTCATACACTGCTGATGGTAATATAAAATGATACAGCTATTATGACTGGCAATTTCAAAGAATCCAGCAGTTAATCAAAAGGTCAAGTATAGAGATACCATATGGACAAGCAATTTCACTCCTAGGTATAGTCAACGGACATGAAAATATTTGTCCACAAAAAGCTTTCCCATAAATGTCCATAGCAGCACTTTTAATTAGAACCCCAAATATGGAAATACCCCAAATGTATATCAACCAATGAATGGATAAATAAAATATGTTATATCCACAGCATAGAACATGACGCTTCCACCCAAAGGAACCATACAGATTACAACACAAAGCTAAGTGATAGAAACTAGTCACAAAAGACCACATACTGTACAAATGCATGGATAAGTCAGACAGAGAAACAAATTCCATGCGATTTCACTCGTGGTACATAAGACACTGAAAAAACAAATGAGTTAAATAATTCAAAGATATACTTTCAGGCTATAAGACCAAATTACCAGAGGAATTTAGTAACTACCAGAGGAAAAGAGGAAGTAGGTCAGTTGGGTAAAAGGGGCCAGTTACAGATTAAAGATAGAATTATACTTTTAATGTTGAACATAATGTAATATAAACAGATGTTGATTAATGATGCACGCCTAAAGCCTAGATAGTGTGATAAAATATAAATTAAAATAAACATGTAATACATAAATAACAAAAAAGGTATTTTGCTATTTATTTATAACAGCAAATTCATAACAACAAAAAGGATGCTTTGGAGGACAAATGGGAAAAGACTGCTAGATGAGCAGAGGGTTTCTTCTTGTGATGAAAATGTTCTAAAAGTGATGATGGTTGCATACTTTCTAAAAACACTAAAAGACGCTGAATTGATACTTTAAATATGGGCAGACAGACAAACACAACCTGTTCCTACTGTTCTACTGTTAAGGCATATTCTTTTCATTTGAAATTTATAAGTTTGGCAGAACATTGTGGGAAACAAAAGATTCATCATGTAAATAAAGAAGGTAAACATGAAAGTTTATAAAAGAATGTTTAAAATTCACTGTACTTTTTAAAATACAACATTCATCAACCTCTGTCATTTTATTTACCAGATGGCATTGTAGTTGTCTATGTTTTTTTGTTTGTTTTTTGGTTTTACAATAGACCTATCCATAAAAAGTTCGGAGTTTACCAATTTTTGTATTTCCAGTGCCTAGGTCAGTGCCTGGAAAACAGTATGCATTCATTCAGTAAATACTGAGCAAAGACTCACTTTCAAAGGATTGTATTCTGAATAGTCCTCCATTTATCTCAATAAAGCTAGCATGCACATCCAAAATTACTATTTTTGACTTGCTTTCTTTCCTTTATTGGGGAAATTTTGCTAATTTTATGCTAACTCTAGTTTGCTAACTAATATTTAGGTTATTAAATTTTACATTTGTACTTCTTTACAAAGTGTGGTATAATTGAGATTCCCACTAATTCTGTACCTTCCAAAATTAGTTTGAGCTAGTAAAGCTTCACTATTGTAAACCAGTGTTTGTGTTTTCAATTTTGGTTTCAAATATGCATGCTTTTAGACTCAACCTTCTCATCCCACAAAACTCATCACTGAATTACTCATCATGACCCAAGAAAGTTTATGAACTGGAAGTAAATTTAAATAAACTCAGTGATTTTTGTGTTATAATTAATATTACCACTTGGGATGTGGGGAGCAATAGGCACTTGTTAGAATATCTTTTATATTTCCTGCAGAATTTTCAAAATTTAAAAATACAGGATAAAAAGTTCAAAGCTGCCTAGAAGAGTATTGAGTGAGAAGCTGTTCTATTAGAATGATCTGGCAGGAAAGCAAGGATGAGTGGGTCAAATGTACAGAAAGTTGATGAAAGATGTGGATGATAGTCCCTTGGTCACCAGTCTTGGGCTCATCGCTTAGCTACATGTCAGGATGAGTTGGTGATGTTTTCATTTGTGGATCACCGGTTTTATTTTTTAATGGTTGACTGCTTTTTATATCCATAAGCACCAAAAAATCACCCTTCAATTCACAGCGTTAAATGCAGTCTCTTAAAAAACATGCTCACAAGTAATAAGCTCTCTCTCTCAGACTAAAATCCAAATTCTTCCACAGCCTAATTTATATTAGTGTCTTCCTAAAGTTTTCTGATAATGGTTGCTAAGTTGGTTATGATGTTGCAAAGGGAAAAAACATATAGATGGATAGATAGAAATTTTTACAATACTCAGAGCAACAACAAGCAAACAGAGAGAGAAAGAGTTCTTCCTGGTGGTAATTACCTTTATTCTGCACATGAGATTGTATTACCCTTGTCTTGGCAGGCAAAGGTTATCCTTGTTCATAAATTTCCTCCCACCCACAGACCAATCTAATTATAGTAAATAATTTTCTCAATTCACAATTCTGCTTTTCTCCAACCTGCCCATTTTTCTCTTTATTTTTGCAATAAGCTATGACAAAATTGCATGTTTCATTACCAATTCAACATCTCTCTGAAAATGATGCATCTCTAAGTCAACTCTTCCCCACCCTGCATCAGGAGTGCTATATTCCCCAGACTTTCACCCCATAAAATCTCTATTCAATAAAGAGTAGTTAATTTTTGATCAGGGAAGTGGGGGATTGTAATATTTTTACAACAATGGCAATATTACAGAAACAGAAAAACAATATTTTATTTGTCAGTGTGGCATGATGGAGAGAGCATCGGATTCGGAATGGGAGGATCTAGAGACCCATTAGCTGTACGACCTTGGGCAAGTCCCTTTATCGTTCTGAGCTTTCACGTTCACCAGTTACAAAAATATCACCCACCTTCTTGTGTTATGTGGAGGTTCGATTAAAAAAAGCAGAAATATTTTTAAATGATAGAAAGCTATATAAACATGAAATACTATTATCATTTTCTTATTCAAAATAACAAGACTTTTTTTTTGAGACTCGGTCTCGCTATTTTTGCCCATGGAACCACAGGCTCACATTGCCCGGGGGTACCAAGGACTCAAGCAATCCCCAGCCTCAGCTGCCAAGGTAGCTGGGATTACAGTCGCACGCCACCGCACCCAGCTATTTTTTTGGGAACTAGGGCTCGCTACATTGCCCCGAGCGGGATTCGAACCGTGATCCCTGGTGTCCGCCGCGGCTTCCTAGGCTACCACTTACAGGCATGCGCCACCATGCCTGGCATTAACAAGATTTTTAAAAGTTTTTACTTCATGGGTATGGGTTCTACATTCCTGGGGGAAAAAAACACTCAAATAGAACCTAGGACCTGTACCCCCATATTTACTATTTGTCCCCATATAATGCATCTCCCTATGTGTGGGTTGTTTTGTTTTCAGGGGGGGTTAGAGTTTGGGTTTTTTGTTTTGTTTTTTGAGTTTTGCATATGTGTGTAATTGTGTGTTCTGAGGTTTGTTTTGCTCTCTGAGCTATTACATTATAGCTTTCTTCAATCAGGAGAAGTGAAAATTTTCATAGGCAGAAATTCATCTCCATACATGCTACCATTCCATCATTTCACTGCACTAAGGGAGACAGCCTACAGAACCCTTAAACCTTTTTTAAAGACCCCAGTGATATATGAACATTCATTTCCAAGCGCTCCCACTAGAGTCATTCTCATCCCGGAAGCTCTGGGGACTGTTTGAGCGCGGTCTATATGAAGTCGTTTCTCAGGCACTTCTTCTCACTGTCATGTAGCCAACAGGCTGAATCAACCACATGCAGTAATGAAAACATCCTGTATTTATAGGAGTATTTCTCCAAGGAACATCCTTCAACAGGAATGCCTGAAAGAGTTCTAAGAATTGAAGGACATATTTCAGACATGTCTAACCTGTCTCTGAACCCCTATAAAAATGGTCAGGATACCAAATTGTGCCTTTCCCCGCCTTGTGCTGTAAAATGAAATGGGAAAGTTGTTTGGCTTTATGGCTCTCCATGTCATTGTGTCTTTTTGCTATTACATGGGTGTAAAAAAAATAAATAAAAATAAGCTATATTAAGCATTATGCCATGTCACTACCTCACCAAGCAGCTACATAACTTCAACTGTGAATTTTGTTTCATCTTAAGGAATGTTTGTAAACATCAGTCTGTACAAAGTAGTCTACAGGCATATAATTTTTAGATTCCACCTCCCACCCCCAGACAAAGCTCTTGGCATGAAGAAATACCGGAAAGAAAATATATATATATATGGAGGATTTGTAGCAAACCAGAGTTTACATTTTCTCTTCTTTTCTTTAAAGTGAAGGGGAATTAAACTAGATTTTGTTAGATGCTTACACTGTTTAAATTCCTGAAATACTTAAAGAGCAAACTAAGCAGTTAATTATTTCACAATGCAACATAAAATAATTTTCAAAAGTTTTCCCATGGGTAGTTTTCACTTAAAGTGATCTAAGAACAGGAAAATTCCCAGGATTTCTGGGACAAATGGTTGTTTATTATTTCCTTGACCATGATGAGAATGAGAAAAGGAGGGGAATGAGGTCTTCCCCCAAAGGAAGATGATTCTATGCCATAATGGGCATTCATTAGAAAAGCAGATGACATATCAATCCCCATATGGAGATGAATGGCGGTAGATCCAACTCACTGCTGAGAGATCTTTGCCCAGAGACTGGTGCTGATCCAGATAGTTTAATTTGCATCCATTTTGCTGTCTTAGTCAGTTCTGGAGACTGGCTCACTATTTTGAATTTGTTTGTTTAAAACTCAAGTTAAAGAGTTGAAGCAAAAAGAGATCAAGTGTGTCTCTTGATACCTAGCTGCATCATCAAGACGACATGGTCAATGGGCGCTGAGCATCTACTACGTGATAAATACTGGAAAATGTATGATTACCTTAGCCCGGTGCGGTCAACAATGGTTCTCTCTTCTCTCCATGTTCTTTGTCCCTTCCCACCTTCATCCCAGAGGTGATTTTAGCATCATTACTCAAAATGATACTATAAGAAGTGGTCGCCGGGCACGGTGGCTAGTGCCTGTAAGCTTCAGCCTATGAAGTGGCTGGGGTTAGGGATCACAGTTTGAGTCCTGCTCTGGGCAACACAGCGAGACCTAGTCCCAAAAAAAATAACTGGGTGTGGTGGCGCACGCCTGTAATACCAGCTACCTGGGAAGCTAAGACTGGGGATTGCTTGAGTCTGTGGTACCCCAGGCAACGTGAGCCTGCGGTTCCATGGGCAAAAATAGTGAGACCGAGTCTCAAAAAAAAAAAGTTAAATTAAATTTAAAAATTTTTTAATTAAAAAAAAGTGGTCAATAAAAGGATGGTCTGCTTTGGAGAATCATGGCTTGGGGAACCCTTGAGGAACCACCATCTATTCCAATGATCTGTTATCACCTTTCTAAAGATGGAGATAAGAGCAAGAATTTTACCAGCATTGGTCATGCTTAGTATCATGAAAATGGAGGTAGAAAATGGGAGATGGGTGAGAGGGGGAAAGGGTGTTGTAATTTGGGGAGGGGGGGAGATGGTATAGGTTGACAAAAAAACTAAACAAAGAAGAAAATATCTTCTTTGATACCCTTCAAAGACAGACCCAACAGGCCTAAAAGGCAACCCAACGGAGAAAGTTTTGCATCTCCCCTGGGATTCGGTGTGAATTTGTCATCATCTTAGACTGATGACCTAGTTAGTACATTTATTTAAATTGTACGTATTTATTTTAAATAGCACATGACTTCTCGCGCTTTTCTAGATGTTGCAGGGTTATAAGCCCTTATGGCTACTTACAAGGTGCAGAAGCAGCTGAAACCCAAGGAAGTTAGGAAACGTGTACAGAGACACAGGTTGGCAAGTAACAGACCAGGATTCCACCCCGGACAGCTTGATTGCAAAGACAGGATGCTTCTCACTCATCGTAACTTCCTGCTATGCTTTCTCCATGCCATTAATCTATGCGGGCCATGTAAAATGCAGTATTCCTGAGTTTCTTTAAAAGTTCTTTGTGCTGCTAGTATGTTTGTTCACCTATTTCTCAGTGCACCATAATATTTAAAATAACTTCTTCGACTATTCATTTCACATTTATTCAACACATAGCTCCTGATTTCCTAAGCCAAGGCAGGCATTGTGCTGGGTGCTTTAGAAAGTCACAGTCCACTGGAAGAGATCACATTAAAATGAAAATAAGTGCTTGGTTTCCCATGGTACAGTAAGGCGTAACTAAGAGATTAGAGCTTGCTTATTGAGCTGCAATCCAAAACCACATTATTGGGCTATAATTTCCTATTTGATTGACAAGAAAGGACTGAGCAACTGGCCCAAGGTCAAGCAGCTAGTCAGCAGCAGTTCATTTCACTTACTTTATTGTCTCTGACATACCATGTTTTCATGATTCACCCTCCCTTAATAGCCTTATGTAATGTTCAAAATATATTTCATATTTTACAGGCATTTTTAAAATTTAAGACCAAAGAAGCAAAAGCGACAAAAGCTAGCATTGGGCTGGATCACATTTCAACTGCCAGCTTAAAGGACAGCAGAGCGCCTACAAGGTTTGGCTTCCCCCCAAGCGTGCTTCCAGGCTATGGAAGCAGTTAATTCTGCCATAAATGCAAGCTGTGTCCTCATCTCCTCAGTAGCCCTCTATCCGGGCCTTAGACTTAATTGGTTTGGGTTGGGTAATTCATAGTACCTCATTAGGGCATCAAAACACATACTAGGCTCTCCAGTAATTTTCTCCCCTGAAAGAACATTGATTGGCTCCTTCATTGGGAAAGGAATTAGCTAAAGGACTCTTGGGTTTGTGCAAAGAGATTAAGTCCACAATGGATAATTTCAAAGTGTATTTTACAATCAGATTTCTTTGAGCCTATCTGTCGATCAAATCCCCCTCTCTTGCTAATACTTCCTGTACACCTACCCAACAGCAAGTAAGTGTTACCTTATAGGAATGACACAACTCTTAAGTATTTTAAAGTTTTCACTTTTGGTCTCCCAGTTTTCTTTTGCCTGATATGAACTTGGTTAATGCACTGAAAGGAAAATCACCAAAAGATGACTTTTTGACTGATTCTGACTAGTTATGACTCTGCCTCCTACTCACACTCTTGCTAGAAGAAGCATACCATTGCCCATCCATGTCCACCCACAATGACATCTGAAAGGTTACCTACTATAAACACCCACAATTCTTTGCTTATGTTCTCTGCCTTCAAGAAAAGGGTCAGCATTCCTATAGATCAAGTCAAAAATGCTACAGTGGTGATGACCCTGGAATCAACCAATGACAGAGAGGGTCTATTGGATAAATATGCCAGCTTCATCACCTCTCAGTTGGCCAACTCTGAAGTATGCTCTGCACTCTCTCTCTCTCTCTCTCTCTCTCTCTCTCAGAACTCCATACAGAAAAGTTTCCAGTGATGTCTGATCTGATAAAATAGGTTTTAGCTATCTCTTTCCCTATTTCACAGTTTTACTCCACAAATGTTTTTTCTGGGGTTAGCTCCTATATATGTCACTTCTTCTTGACTTTCTTGCTTCAGGGTCTGCTTCTGAGGAAACTAAAGTGTGATACTTAACATGGTCTGGTCCATCTTTGACATGTGACTTATGACATTTAAATCTGGGGGTTATTGAGACAGCTACTCTGATCTGAGCCTTCTTACTTGATTTTGTGTCCTCCTCACCACCTAGAATTATCCCATAGGTTCTAGAGGCTAATGGAGTAAATTCACCAAAAGTCTGCTTTTATTAAAATTCAAGGAGATTCCTGGGAAATCATGTACTGTAAAAGAAGAGAATTGAATGCTACCAACTTGGTCCAGAGCAGTATTGGTAGGAGGAAAGGAAGTGGTGTTTTGAACAGTGTGTTCAATAGTCCTATATTCTTTTACTCAGGATACCTGTACTCTAGGCCTATGATCTCCTCGAGACTACCTAGTAAAGATGTTGGGGGCAAAGCAAAGAAACAATAAAATAAACTGGAATAAATGAAATGGCTATTTTTACTTCTATTTGCTGAAGGAAGTCAAAACAGAGACCGTTTTTTACTATATTTTTACGCTACTTTTTTACTATATGCTATTTTTACACTCAACTCCAAGTGCCATGGGGAAACAGTAGTAAAATTTTGATCAGTATCCTATAATTTTAGCTCCCCTGACAGTAGCTGGCCTTGGTTTAATCAAGACATCCAACTCCTAAAAACCTGTGAATTCTTTTGTGATAATAGTCTAGATTTTCCTAATCAAAAATAAAATAGAGTCATCTCTTACTCTTCAATCACACAAAATATGCATTAGACTTGTTGCCATGGCCAGTCTTGAGAGAGCTGCTCTCCTGGCTTGCTTTCTGATCCCTTGCTTTCTTATAAAATTGATATGACCCTCGACAACAGCATGAACTAAATTGTGAATGGGATTATGGATTCTGAGTCCTCCAGGAGGGTACTATAATGCCCTGTCAGTTAGTTTTGCCCATGGGTATCTAATTTAACTGACAAATCTAAAGAATCACATGGAGACAGCCACCTCCCCAGCGACTTCACAGATGGGAACCCTGCAGTGAATAAGTTATTCCAGCAAGTTTGACATTAGCTTATGTTGAACATTCTCCTGACAGGTCTGCTCATTTCTTAACAGCATAAAACAACTCACTGTTATTAGGCATGAGTCTCCCTTGACTTGATAAACACCATGGCCCCACCTCTGGCTGCTCTTATGGCTGCCCTAAAGGCAACTAAATATGACATTTTACATTTGGCAGATGCTGATCAACAACAATTTTTTCTAATTAGTCTTGGAAGCCTCAGCCTTAAATGCACAGGGTGAAGTAGTCCAACAAGTGAAAGATACCCAACTCTATGGGCAAGTGCATTTCTGAGGGTGAATGGAGGAAGTGAGGGCATTCATGCAGCCTGAGCACATGTGGGCACATTTTCCAAAATCAACTTAACTGCAAATTTAACCTGAAATCAAATCAGGTATTGGCATTATGCCTAGCAGGCATTATATAGTTGTTAGCTTCAATCACAAGAACAATTACTTCAGGTTATCGTGCAAACCAGTTCTAAAACTCTTCAGGACAACAAAGTCTTCCTAAGATAGAGCTAGCTAGGGGAAAAAAAAAAAGTAGATGAAAGAATGTAATACTTTATACTTTTAGATTTTATTAATATTTTGTCAGTGACTTGGCAACAGCTCAGAGCCCTGGCAATATACCAATCACCATGTGTATGCTGCCCAAAGAGTGCAAATGAATGAGGAAGACATGACCCACGGGTTCAGGAAAGGTGAAGTCTACTTGGAGAATCAGACCATCCAGAATAAACAAACTGAAGAGAAAATACAGAACTTTCCGTACAGATGAGATCAGGAATGCAAAACATTTCATTCTAAGCCAAGGAAGACTGCAGTAAACACGATGTAGGGAGCAACTATTATTATTTTATTAGAAAGCTGAAATTCACATTTGCATAAATATTGAGAGAAAACAAACTCAGGCAAGGGAGACCTGAGTCAGATTATGAAGACTTGAAAAGTCAGCTTGGAGCAGAGGATAGATGGGAGTCATTCCTTCCAGAGCATGCTGGTGAAGCCACAGGACCGTGGCAGAGGTGGGCCAACTTCCTGCAAGGCCACGGGTCTGACTAACCTCAAACAAAGAATCTGGCAAGGAGACACTAAAATAAGATGCAGAGGAGGGCATTTACCTTAGTTTCTAGACTGAGAGTTTAGATTTAATGGTCAGAAAATAAGGATCTTCTGCAGATTCTTTGGACACATCAGCCCCAGGATTCTTAAGTCCCATACAAAATGGAAGTCTGCAGCCCCTTGGTCAAAAATGAGGGATTTTTGAGGCTACCCACCCATGAAACCAACCCCTTCTTCCAGAGTATGATGGTGAGAACATCCTCCAAGGGGAATCATTCTCAAGGTCCCCATGAGCAGCATTGGAAAAGCATTGAATAATTGAGATGGAGATACCAAAGAGGTGACGCGACTATAATTTGTCAAGAGACATTGCAGAGAAAAGAAGTTGACAACAGAAAAGATGTAAGGCATAAATACAGGAGAACAAGGATTTGAAATCAGTTCAAGCTGTCAAAGACTTATAAAGTGGGGAAATACAGTGCGCTTTCCTTTAACTGACCAAATCATCTCAAATAACTGTATTATTCCCTCTGTAAAAATGTGCTAACCCCAAGCCTAAGGCATACTGCATCTGAGCACCAGATGGGAGCTCCAGAGGTCAAGGTTTTTATCAGTTTTGTTCATTCTATACACCGGGGGCCTGGCATATAGTAGTCAATGACTAGCACATATAGCAAACTAAGTAAATATTGAACAAATGGATGAATAAATGAACCTGTGTTAGCAAACTCCTCTCGACAGGACTCATTCTACTCCCATAAATTGACCTCCTTTATCATTATCTAAAGTCAGTTACTTCCTCGATTCTGCTAATGCCATTTATATTTGTTATTGTAATTGTGTAATTTAATCAATTACAGAAACCAATGAAGTGTGCATGTAGAGAGCTGTTTTTATAAAAACTTTGTTGAATCATTGGACAGACTCAATAAAAACAGTTTATTGAGGGAAATGTTATCAATTTAGATGTGGAAAATAGTACCATGAAAGAATTGGGGGGAAATTCATAAAATTCTAGAATATTTGACTCAGATTGGGTGGCAAATGATAGTAAGTTCTCATTCTAAAACTGGAAATTATAACCTACGAGGGATACTTTTAATGCAAGAGAAACCATGTCATGTAGTTAACTCACCCTGAAGGAAGCCCCTACCTACATGGAAAAGATGGAAAGACAGTGAAAGACTGTCATGTATATGCCACCTGCCCACCAATACATCTCTCTTTGATCCATGATTTCCATTTTAACTGAGATTGTCTTTGTTACTTTTTGTTGCTATTTATTGATCACCTACTATGTGCCATGCATTGTAAAACCTGCTCTACTCAGATCATTGCTGATTTAGGTTGGCAACCCTGAAAGTTAATATACTCCTTCCTGTTTCACAGACAAAGAATCTGATACTCGGTTACTAAGTTAGGTGATTGCTTGCTTCAAGGTTACACAGAGATGCCAGACTGGAAATAGACCCACCATCCTCTGACTCCAAATCCCAGGGTCTTCTACCATGTCACACGCTCTTACTAAAAGTACAGGCCCTCCTAATTTCAATTTAATTTGCTTCCCATTGCCTTAAGTTAACTAAATACTAACCACCAGATCTCATTGCATCAGATAAAGATAAATCAAAATGAAACTGAGTAAACAAATGAATATATAAGCAAACTAACTTTTAAACAAAAGTCAGGATATTAGGCTATTGGCCTAACTGAAGGTTATAATTATATACTATATAATTATAGCTATAGATAACAAAGTTGTATTTTATATTTATATTTTAATTTATATTTAACATATATTTCAATTTCTACTGACCTAATTATTTGCATTCTCTGTCCTGGGAAGTCTTTTCCTGCCATCAACTTTTCTGGGAGGCAAGTTTTAATCAGAATACTGATTGATGAGCATAAAGTAAAAGATACCTTGAGAGATTGTCTTATATAAATTCTAGAGAAGTCTGATGAAATATCCCTTCTCTATTTACCAGAAGATGGAACTCCTACAGTCTGTATCTTTTTGTTTTTTGGGTTTTTTATTTTAAATAATTTATTTATATATGATTTTCACATCTTTGTAATCCCAGGGACTTACCCCTTCCACCCTCCATGACCATTTCCACCCTCTCCCCCCACCTCCTGCCACGAGTTGTATACTTCAGTGTGGTTGTTAGCTTGTTTTGACTTTTCCTCATGGCTTTTGTCTATTTTTTTCCTATATCCCATATATTAGTGAAACCATTTGCTTTCTGTCTTTTTCTTTTTGACTTGTTTCTGCTAAGATGATTTCCTCTAAGGACATCCATGTTATCATGAAATCATCAAATTTGTCATTTTTAATTGATGAGTAATATTCCACAGTGTATATATACCACATTTTTTTCATGCAGTCATCTGTTTTGGGGCATTTAGGTTGCTTCCAAGTCCTTGCAATTATAAATAGTGCTGCAGTAAACATCTGAGCACAGGTGTCCCTCTGCATCCACATTGAAGTCTTCAAATGGTAGTTCCATTTTCATTCGTTTGAGGGTCCTCCACACAGCTTTCCATAGTGGCTGGACCAGTTTACATTCCCACTAACAATGTAAGAGTTCTGTACATTTTTGTGATCAAAAATGTAAAGTCCCTTGGAGTGAAAAAAGTAATGAAGAAAAAACTTGGTCTGTAATTGAGCCGTCTGGGAGACTGAGGCTAGGGATCACTTGAGTCCATGGGTTTGAGACTACTCTGGGCAACATAGCAAGACCTAATCTCTAAAAATAAAAAACTAAAACTTGATAAACTATATGTGATAGGCAGAATGGCCCCCTAGGGCCCTGGAACTTATGAAGATGCTTCCTTATATGGAAAAGGGGGCTTGGTGGGTGTAACTAAGGTTGTAGACATGCATTACCCAGATGGGCCCAATCTTAGAAACAGCGAGTTATATTTTCTGTAATATACATATATTTTTTCCACCTCAACATTGGAAACTAGTTTCTTATACAATTAGGGTGAAATGTGTGGATGTAGATGAAAAGAAAGCAAGTCCCAAGACTATAGGACCTGAGGATGGGGCACACTGGCTGGCATAGGTAGAGGAGGAGATGCTATCTAGGTGGCAAGCTGCAGAAACCAGCTTGGTTCACGCACCCATCCCTGCACCAACTATACTGCCCTGAAGGGGGGGGTACCAGCTCTGGTGGAAGTCACCAAATCCACATGGTATGTGGGAGAGGAAAAGAGTGGGGTCTGTTACCAGAGTAGAGGAGTGAAGAAATGCTCACCAGTTAAGAGGTTC
>PVHY01025664.1:0-18133 GCA_004024945.1 Uropsilus gracilis
CACCCCCAAATCCGCTGCTTTTACACCCAGGAAAGCCCAGTTCCGTGACAACTCCCTCGTCCTGATCTTAGTGCTCAGGACCAGAACATACTGAAACAGGGCTTGCTGCTCCCCGGGGTACGCCCGTGTGTGGCTGTGTGGGTGGGGTACATTCCAAAGGTGTCCCCAAGATACCCTGGGGTGAGGTTTCAGGATGCCCAGAATTTTGGCCCAAATGCTCACTCACCACTCTTGCTGTAGAGGTTGAGGTGGGGGTGCCAGCCCCCCCCCCAGTCCCTATGAAATGACCCCAGAACCCCAGGGACTCAGGTGTCTCCAGGGGCTCTTAATTGCTTGGTGGAAAGGCTGAGCAGCTGGACAGCTGGCAGAGGAGGGCCAGGGCAAAAGGAGGAGATGGATGGCCGGAGGTGGGGAGGTTGTCCATGTGTCTGTCCATCTCCCCTGCTAGACTGATGAGCCCTGGCAGGCCAGATGGGGAGCCAGGTGGATGCTCTGTGGCATCCACGGGGAGCATAGGTGCCTTCCAAAGGGGGTTCTCGAGGCATGGACCCTGGAAAGTAGCCGCTGACTGGCTGTGGTCTTACTCTGCACCCTTGAAGCTGGCAGCCAGGCGGGTCTTCTGTGGGAAGCCCAGGGTGTTCTTTCAGGGGGTTCTCAGGGTTCTGTACGGATGGGGGTGAGGGTGAGGAAGGGGCTTTCTCAGGAAGGTGAGCAGTCACTGCTGCCTTATCCTTGCGGGGTGACCCTGTGAGCCCTCTGGGCTGCCTCCCCTGCAGAGGGCAAGAGGGAGAACAGGTACTGGGACTGGACTGGGCTGACTGGGATCAGCCTGGGGGGGCGGTGCGGCCCCACGTGGGGAGAGGCCAGTTTCAGAGGTGACTGAAAATATTTGGTGGATCCCGGGGAGGTGAGCTAAACAGGGCCCTTTTGTCTAGAACACAGTCTGAGGTGGAGCAGCTCAGCCCCGGTGTGGGGGGAACTTAGGGAGGTCGCTTCCAGTTCCCTTTGAGAACCTGAAAGCAGAAGGACTCCTGTGGCAGGAACCAGTTCTGGCCCTGGCCCCAAGGCCTCCCCAGCCACTGTGATGGGGACTCGGGCAGGTCTAGGAGGCCGCTGAGCGCCTCAGTGCCGCTGTGCTGTCTCTTCTGCTGGCCTCCAGGGAGCCCCTGTCCCAGGCAGTGGCCGGAGCCAGGCCAACTGGCCCAGTTACCCCATCTGAGTCTCCCCCTCATCCTTCCGTTTTCAGGGGAACAGGAGAAAGGTGACATTTCCAGGTGCTCATAGTCTTGTTTCATCTGGGGTGGTTAATTCAGGGCAGCCGGGCACCCGGGTGCCAGGACAGCAAGGGGCAGGCCGGTTTCCACACGAGAGGCTCACAGCAGTGGGACTTGTGGGTGGGGCCCAGAAAGAGGCCCTTCGGCCGTAAACTGGAGTGAAGGCAGGGGAAGCGGCTCTGGCCAGCCTGGCACTGTGCATGCTGGCAGGGATGGGGTTGGCTCCAGGGGCAAGTGGGGTTCAGAATGCCGGGCATCAGGGTCCCAGGGTCCAGTGGACCGGGTTCGCTTTTCCTGTCCAGGCAGGCCCACTCCCAGAGGCGAGTTGTCCTGGGGTCACAGCATCCTATCCCCCCCACGTCCATGCAGCCCTTAGATTTGGGGGGTGGGGAAGGCTTTACCTTCAGCGGTATTCTTGACTCCAGGCCAGATCTGTCCCCACAACTGTGATCTGTGGTGCCGTCCACTGGTCCGTCACCTGAGCTCCTGCCAGATCCCAGTCTAAAAGCAGAACCCTGGTCATGCCCCTGCCGGCCAGGAACTCCTGGTCTTTGCGGTAAAGCCTCTGACCTCTCCCCTGTGGGCTTCTAATCCAGCGGCAGCCAGCTGTGACCTCCCTTTACAAACTCCCTTCATACTTGGGTGAACTTCTCTTTGCTCTGCGTTCAAGCTCCCCTCCAGGCTTTTACTTCTGCCCTCTTCCCTGGCCACTTGTCGCCCCCATCACCATTCCTTCTTCCAGGCCTAGTAGCTCCTTGGTCTGATCCTGTCTTCCCCGAGTCCCTTCCCTGGAGGAACTTCCTCCTGTGTCCCTGAGGCCAGTTCGGTGTCGTGGTTTCCTGGTGCGATTTTCTGCTGGATCTACCTTGTCTCTCCTATTGGACCTAAATACCATCAAGTCCAGGGCTGTGTTTGTTCAACCTTGTGTTTTCCTGAACTCTGAGAACGACTGCACCATCAATATTTGCTGATTTGGCATCATTGCCTGCTCTAAACTGGCACCTGGCTACGGTCGGGGGCTGAGAGACTTGAGGCTCCGTTTGGGCGGCCCCTTTTGGGGTTCAGCTCCATACCTTCGACATCATTGCACGTTTTAACTGCTTTGCTGTGAGCCACAAACTCCCAAGATGGAGGGAACTTGAGATCCCATAGCAGGTTGTCATAAATGATCTCCCTAGAGTGGCTCCATTAGCTCCCAGTTCTCTGCTCTCTGCCCAGCTTGTAAATACAGTTGGTGCTTTATTGATTTACAGTTACACAAAGTCCCCTACAGAAACTCAGATCAGGATGTAGGGGAAATGTGTGGGAGGTCCAGAGCAGCGAATTCTGTTTTTGTGCCAGTTATTTCAGAAAACAATAGTAAATTAGCGAAGAATGTCAATTCGTTAAGAGTTGATGGGCTAGCCATGCGTGGTGGTGCGAGCCTGTAATCCAAGTGCTGGGGAACAGGGATTGCTTGAGTTTGCGGGTTCGAGACTACCCCGGGCAACATAGCAAGACTTGGTCATGAAAAAGCAACCAGTTATGGTGGCGAGCACCTGTAATCCCAGCTACCTGGGAGACTGAGACTGGGGATCGCTTGAGTCCATGGGATCGGGACTACCCTGGGCAACATAGCGAGACCTAGTCACAAAAAAAAAAAAAGAAGAAGAGTTAATGGGCTAAAACAGGATAGAAGAAACAGCAGTGAGAGAGGAGTTGGAGTAATGGGGGGGGTAGGGAGGGAGGGGAGGAGCGCATAGCCAAGGGATCAACAATAATATAAATAAATAAATAAATAAATAAATAGGTAAAAAAAAAGAGTTGATGGAAGATGGCACTGGAAGGAAAAGCACAGGTAGGGAAAAGGAGGTGATGGAGAAGCCTGGATCCCTCAAGGGCACTTAGAAAATCTCACAAGCCGGGCATGGTGGTGCATGCCTGTAGGTGGCAGCCTAGGAAGCCACGGCCGGGGCCAGGGATCACGGTTCGAGTCCCACCTGGGGCCTGTAGCGAGACCTAATCCCCCCAAAAATAGCTGGGTGTGGTGGCGCAGGCCTGTAATCCCAGCTACCTGGGAAGCTGAGACTGGGGATGGATTGAGTCCGTGGTACCCCGGGCAACGAGAGCCTGCGGTTCCACAGGCAAAAATAGCAAGACCTGGTCTCAAAAAACAAAAGCAAAAACAACAACCCCCCCGCCCCAGAAAATCTCACAGAAACTGATCACTTTTCAAAGGTCAACCTTTCTGAAACTGACAGTTGCACCTCCTGTGTGAGTTTTGTTTTTCCTGACTTAGCAGTGAGATTCAGGGATTCATGCCAGAGACACTGCTGCTGTGATTTGTGTTTGCTTCTTTGGTATCCTATCAGACTTGGGATGCGCTGGTCCTGGTCACCGCTCGTGGTCACCATCAGCCTGGGGGAGCTTGGTTGCTGTCTTTCTGGGGAGTTCCCGGACTCCAGGGGTGAGGGGAGAAGAGGGGCAGAAGAGGATGTGGCCTCCCTGCCCCCCACATCCTCAGGGATATTTCCAAGACCCTCGGTCTTGAAACCATTGTTTTCCCTCTGATGTCTGCTCTATGAACTGGGCGCAGTGGAGATGAACAATAGTTATAGAAAATGGAACCTTTATAGTTGTAGACTGTAATGAAAGTTATGCGGTCTCCGGCCTGTGGTTGACCACAGACAGCGAAACTGCAGATAAAGGGGGGGATGGTGACAGTGCCTTAAACCTGTGGGGTGACAGAAATGTGGGGTTCTGTGCCTTTCATAGAATTTTGGAAATGAAATGCTTTTGAGAGCATTGAAATACTGTTCCTTCTGCTCTGAGTAAATGTAAAATCTTTGATTGGAAAATGGATTTGTATTTCCATTCCTCTTAACCTGCCCCATTCTTCCTGGTGAGAGAATCCAGCTGACACTGAGAGCAGGGAGGTCCTTTTCTGGGGGTTGCTCTTAGGGACTGGCCCATGCATAGAGCCAATAGCTGAAGTAGTGAGTTACCTTCTTGGTGTGAATAGAAGATCTTTCTGCCTTTCAGTCTTCCATTATAGGGTAATTCCCCCGAGACCTATATCACCCTTGCCTGCTTCTCGTCGTGAAAATGTTAATGTCTCATAGGAGAATTTTTGCATTAAGTCATTAACTCCTTAGCTGGGAAATGAGTTTATTTTGTCCTTGACTCCTGTTACCGAACTAGACAAAGAAGCCTGGATTCTGAAGTTGGCCCCAAAGCTAGGAGAATGAAGGACAGGAAAGGGAGATGGTCTGGAGGAGTAGGGAGGGGGGTAAAGGGGGCGCAGTAGACCCCTTTTGAAAATTGAAGATTATTTAAATTGAAGTTTATTTCCTTGCACCACGACAACTTTCTAACCGTTTCCTCATTTCTTCTGACTGCCAGCCTGGCCTGTCAAGTGTTTGTTGAATGAATAATAGAGCGCGTGAGCCTGAGGCTGAATGGACGCTCTCTTCGGTATCACAGGTGTGGATCTGAAAGGGTGTCATGTCAGGCTTGTTGGGTCCTGGAGGCCCCCGGCCGGGATAAGGGCAGAGCGGGTGACAGGCATGGCTTCGATTTGCTCAGAAGCCCCCTCCACCGACTGCAAAGGCCAGGGCATATTTGCACCCAGGGTGCAGCAGGTGGGGAGGAGGGATCCCGACACTCAGTGAGTGTTTCCTTCTTTTCTATCCTGAGCAATGACAAGCAGCTACATCTCTGCCTCTCTGGTCCACTGGGAAGGAGACACCATCCCTGTGCATGTCCACCTGGCTGGGGGTGAGGGGCAGCGCGGTGCCCTGGATGTCCGCCCTGGACGACTGACCTGACTTTGCCCTTTTCGCTCCGCCCCAGGGACCCAACAGGAGCCTGGCCTGGGTGCCGGGATGGCCAACCATACCACCTTGATGACAGGCCTGGCCCTGCCTCTCCTGCTCCCAGGGGCCCATGCCCAGAACCCGGCCCCGCCTGGCTGCAGCCCGGACCTCAACCCGCTCTACTACAACCTGTGTGACCGCTCCCGGGCTTGGGGCATCATCCTGGAGGCTGTGGCCGGCGCGGGCATCGTCACCACCTTCGTCCTCACCATCATCCTGGTGGCCAGCCTCCCCTTTGTGCAGGACAGCAAGAAGCGCGGCCTCCTGGGCACCCAGGTGTTCTTCCTGCTGGGGACGCTGGGCCTCTTCTGCCTGGTCTTCGCCTGCGTGGTGAAGCCCGACTTCTCCACCTGTGCCTCCCGGCGCTTCCTCTTCGGGGTGCTCTTCGCCATCTGCTTCTCCTGCCTGCTGGCCCATGTCTTTGCCCTCAACTTCCTGGCCCGGAAGAACCACGGGCCCCGGGGCTGGGTGGTCTTCGCCGTGGCGCTGCTGCTGACCCTGGTGGAGGTGATCATCAACACGGAATGGCTGATCATCACCCTGGTCCGGGGCAGCGGTGGTGAGGGGGCAGGAGCCCTGGGCAATAGCAGCGCCGACGGGGCCCCGGGCTCCCCCTGCGCCATCGCCAACATGGACTTCGTCATGGCGCTCATCTACGTGATGCTGCTGCTGCTGGGCGCCTTTGTGGGGGCCTGGTCCACCCTGTGTGGCCGCTTCAGGCGCTGGCGGAAGCACGGCGTCTTCGTGCTGCTCACCGCCGCCACCTCCATCGCCATCTGGGTGGTCTGGATCGTCATGTACACCTACGGCAACGAGCAGCGCAACAGCCCCACCTGGGACGACCCCACGCTGGCCATCGCGCTGGCCGCCAACGCCTGGGCCTTTGTCCTCTTCTACGTCATCCCCGAGGTCTCCCAGGTGACCAAGCCCAGCCCAGAGCAGAGCTACCAGGGGGACATGTACCCCACCCGGGGGGTGGGCTACGAGACCATCCTGAAGGAACAGAAGGGCCAGAGCATGTTTGTGGAGAACAAGGCATTTTCCATGGACGAGCCGACTGCAGGTAGGTCTGGGGGATCTGCCGAGGGTCCCCTTCTCTGCGTCCACACTTTTGGCGCCAGGACAGGGGTGGGTCTTCTGAGCAATATGGAAGGTTCTTGAGATTATCTAGCAGCCCCTAAATCCCATCTCTTAAGAGCGTTCTCTCCCCTTTAGCCTCATCGAAGTCATGGGTGTATTTTCACTGTCAAGTTCCAGACCCCACAGATAAAACCCTGCAGACGCCCCCAGTGTATTCTCAGCTCCTACCCCCTTCCTGGTCGAGCCCCAGAACTGACCGCGCTGGCTGGTAACCCACTTCCCCCGCCTCTGTTTCCTTGGCGGTCAGACAGGGATGATAGTGGACAATGCTGTGTAGGCTCCTGTGGGGGTTAAGTCACTGCACGTGACCCATAGGGCGCCCCCTCCCGACCTTCCTGTTGACTGTGTGACTGTTACTGTCCTCCTGGACTTAGGTCTCTGTGTACCTGTCCGGAGTCACCTATGTTTCCTTTCAGAGTCCTGCCAGCTAAGCTTCTTTTAAATAGAAACACTGCCACATGCGGGTCAGGACCCCACTCCGCTCCCCCATCCTGGGGCCCCAGGCTCCCATGTCCGCTCCTAGTGGGATGGGGCTTACCTGGGGGATCCCAGCACCCATGGTTGGCTGAGGGCAAGCACAGGTAGGGTGGGCAGGAAAGGAGCCTCTCTCTGTGCCCAGCATCCCTATCACAGAGCAGCTTGGGAGGTAGGAACTGGGAAGGAGTGGGGGTGGGGTTGGGAGGGAGTGGGGGGACTTAGCTCCTCTTTGGGGACTTAGATCAGCTCCCAGCTCCCAGGAGGGAGTCCTCTGGCACCGGCTACTGTAAGGACCTGCATGTGTACCTACTGTGTGTCATGCATGTGTACCTACTGTGTGCCAGGCACTCTGTCAAGCACTTTTCCTTGTCACCTGTCACATTCTGTCCCCTGCTTTTTCTGCCAATGGCTGCTGCAGCCCCTTCATCTAATAGGACCTGGACAAGGCCCCAGAGTCTGATCCTGACCCCACACTGTGCTCAGCAAGAGATCTGGGGACCTTAGAGACTCTGCTTTACTGGAGAGGGCTGCTCAGGGGCGGTCACCTTCTGCTCCCTTCGGGCACCGGCTCAACCCGGGTCTTGCCGGACAGGCCATCTTCGACCTTCCCGAGGGGGCCACCCCACCCCCTCCTGTCCTTGCCCTGTGCCCTTGGTTGGGGCCAAATAGTTCTCAGCCTTTGTCCTCTCAAGGCAAACACTTCTGGGGCCAGGAGGGCTTTTACCCTTTTATTTTTTTTCTAAGTGGAAAAATCAATCGCGTGAGCCCAGCTCAGGGCCCCTCTGCAGCCCCTCTGCCCCAGCTCCGGACACGGCCACTCCTGCCCCCCTCAGGCCCCAGGGGTCGGTGGCAGCTTTCCTCAGTCAGTCTGGGGGCGCCCGGCAGGATGGAGCCTCTGATACCCACGTCTGAGGCGGGAGGCGTCTCCCCGGAGGCATTCACCTGGGTCGCCTGGGGACCACAGGACGGGTGTGCGCTCAGGGCTTCAGGGTGTGGGGTGCTAGGGCTCGGGGCCCAGCTGTGCCTGCGAGGACAGCGGGAGCCCTGGGCCAGGCTCTGCTGTGTTTCCAAGTGCCGGTCAGCTGGCCTGCAGCCAGGAGGCCGGCGCTGGAGGCTGGCCATCTTGGAAGGTGGCCGAAGGCCTGCGTGCCCCCCTTGGCCCCAGAGGACGGATGGGGATGTGAAGGTTGCTGATGGGGCATTTTTCTGAGGCGACAGGTTGGGGAGGGGGAGACGTCCCGCATGGCAGGAAACCCCAAGGGAAGTCAGGTGGTGACCTGAGCATCTGCAAAACTAGTGCAGGCTTCCAGTGTGCGGTGGGGGGTTATGGCTGGGGATGGGGGTGTAGGGTCAAGGATGGGGGTGGCCACCCTGGCCTGGCTCCCTCCCGGGTGAGATGTGGCCCCAGGGCTGTCCTGCTCCCTCCGCCCCGCCCCCTGGGGAGCCTTCTCCAGAGAGGGGAGACCAAACGCAGCCAAGCCCGGTCCTCAGACCATCCCCTGTTCCCTTGCAGCGAAGAGACCAGTGTCTCCGTACAGCGGGTACAACGGGCAGCTGCTGACCAGCGTGTACCAGCCCACCGAGATGGCTCTGATGCACAAAGGCCCGGTGAGTGGGGCCTGAGTCCCTGTGGCCGGCTGGAGTGGGGGGCTGGGGAGGACCGGGTGGTGGATGCCAGGCGGGGGAGGCAGAGGGGAAATGCATCATGGGGGGAGCCCACCTCCCGTCCAGTGTCCTTCTCCCGGAGTCCAGACATTGTCGGCCCCCAGCTTCCCCCAGGCGGTACCGTGACACTTCTATGCTGAAGGTAGGGCGGGGGGCCTGCTAATGGGTGGGGGCTGCCTGCTTCACCCTAGCTGCTTGGGGGGGCACAGAGGACGCCAGCCCGTGTTGGGGGAGCAGTCGGCCGGTGTGGGTAGGTGCTGACTTCTCAGCTGTCCTGAGCAGCTCGGCCCTCCCCCTACATCCCCAGCAGGCCGATGCCCCCTCCTCACGCCTCCCCTGGGTTCTGGGAACCAGATGCTCCATTAGCCACGGGAGGGGGTGGGAACAGGAAGGCAGGGGTTAGCCTCGCTCCATATACGTTCCTCCCGGGCCGGCGGGCGGTCTCTGTGGGGAGAGGTCAGCGACCCTCCTGGCAGGACGCTGGGAACAGGAAGCCCAGGAGGTCAGCGGGGTGATGTTCTCATCCCCCATCCCTGGCGCGGGTGAAGCGAGTCTTGCTGATTCTTCACCCTCTCCCTGGGCCTGAGTGCCCAGTGGGAATGTGGCAGGGCCAGGCCGGGGCCCTGAGGCACAGGAGCGGTCAGTCTGTCCAGCCATGCAGCTGCCAGCCTCAGGGCCTGGTCATCGTGGCTGTCCATGCTCGACACCCCTGCTCGCCCGCCTCCAAGGGAGGCGCTGGACTGAGGGCCTCTCGATCACATCGTGGTTCCAGATGTGGCCCCTGGGCCCTTCTTGTCACGTGGAACCTGGGGCAGGGGGCATGATGACGCTGATGGCTGACACCTCTCTCGTTCCGCTTGAGAACCCGGAACTGGCCAGGATGGGCATGAACCTGCAGGCGTTGTGGTGGGGCAGGCAGGCGGGAACCCTTCTTCACTTCTTCAGGGTGGGAGCTGAGATGGGTGGGCATCTCCAGGGGTCAGCAGCCCTCACCAGGCCATGGCCAGAGAATCTGGGTTCTTTTTTTTTTTTTGAGACTCTATCTCGCTATGTTGCCCGGGGTAGTCCGTGAACTCAAGCGATCCCCAGCCTCAGTCTCCCAGGTAGCTGGGATTACAGGTGCACGCCCACCACACCTGGCTGCTTTTTTGAGACCAGGTCTTGGCTATTGCTATGTTACCCAGGGTAGTCTCGAACCCGCAGACTCAAGTGATTCCTAACTTCAGCCTCCTGAAGCTGGGGTTAAAGACGAGCGCCACTGCGCCCAGCCCGAATCTGGGCTCTTTAAGGCTCCAAATTTAACACTCAGTCCCCAGACCCTTTGGGTTTGTTTTTTTTTTGAGACTGGGTCTCGCTATTTTTGACCCAGGAACCGCAAGCTCACATTGCCCGGGGTACCACAGACTCAAGCCATCCCCAGCCTCAGCTTCCCAGGTAACTGGGATTACAGGCGCACACCACCACCCCCAGCTATATTTTTTTGGAACTAGGTCTCGCTGCGTGCCCCCGGCGGGACTTGAACTGCGATCCCTAGCCCCGGCCGCGGCTTCCTAGGCTGCCGCTTACAGGCATGCGCCATCATGCCCGGCCCACCCTTTGGGTTTTAAGTCTCTGCACCAGACTGACCTCTTGGTCCTAACAGAGGGGCCAGACCGCCTCAGCTGTGGGGCTGCTTGGAGGACGCAGGAGCGGACCTGAGGGAGGAAGCCTGGGAGCATTCCCAGCCGAGTCAGGTGCCGGGTTTGGGCAGCAGGAAGGGCTGAGAAGAGAGGCTCCTCTGCCAAGTCCAGCCTGGCCAGAAAGCCCCTGGAGTCCTGGGGGTGAGCAGAGCCCCAGCCCTCTGCCGAGTGAGATAAGGGGCTGGAGGTCAGGGCCCAGCTGCCCCTGTTTCCAGAAGCGGGGTCGTCCCCGGGGGTGCCCTGGGGCCCGACCGGGGGCCGCAAAGCAGGAGCTGGCAGGCAGGACCGCAGGAAGCACGTGTGCATCCTCCCGGCAGAGCCCGGCTGTGAGCCCGCCTGTTCTTCCTTCCAGGCCGAAGGCGCTTACGACGTCATCCTCCCCCGGGCCACCACCAACAGCCAGGTGATAGGCAGCGCCAACTCCACGCTGCGGGCCGAGGACGTGTACGCGGCCCAGAGCCAGCAGGCGGCCAGCGCGCCCAAGGACGGCCCGGACTCTCAGGTCTTTAGAAACCCCTACGTGTGGGATTGAGGCGCCGGAGCGGCGGGCAGGCTCGGGAGGGACCCCCAGCTCCCCTGCGCGCCCCCCGCGCCCCCCGCGCCGGCTCAGGGTACTCGTGCCTCGGCCCGCTCTGTCTGCCAACGTGTGGGTGGGTGTCCCGGGCCGTCCACCTTCTACGCAGTGTTTGTGGAGGCGAGGAGCCAGCCGGCTTTGCATCGGGGTCACCCTGGGGGGCCCCGCTCCAGCCAAATAGTGTTCTCGGGGTGGTGGCCAGCCCGGCCTGGTGCTCTGGTGTCCTCGGAGAGCTCTTGCAACCTCTAGTGTGAAGGCGCGTGTGCTGGTCTCGCTCCTCTGTGAGGACCAAGAGGCCTAATAAACACGTTCTGCTTTATAAACCCTCCTGTGGGAATGTGTCTCTGACCTCGGCTCTCGGTCCGGAGAGCTGCTCCCGGGCCTGGCTCCACCCTCTTTCTGCTACTCTGTCCCGTCTGCTCACTTCGAGGCTGCGGCTGGACATGCCTACAGCTGTTGTGTGTCCCACCCCCCCCCAAGGGTCCTGGAGCCCAGTCTGTGAGGTCCTGTGCGATGGGGTAGATGTGCGCCTGGCCCCCTTCCAGGGTATAGCCGCTCTGGGCCTGTCTGAGCCTGTGCAGTTCTGAGACCCCCCCTCCCCTGGCCGGATGTGGGGCGTCCATGCAGGTGGTTCTGGGAGGGTGTGTGAGGACACCTGGAACTTCAGTCCTTGTAAGGGGGTGGTGCTGAAGGCCCCCGGCCCCTGCGCTCCAGGCTGACAGGTCTGTGGTAGAGGAGCCGCTCAGGGAGGGTGGAACTTGCTTCCTAAGGGGGTCACACAGGTGCATCATGGGATTGGGCCAGGGCCTGGATGGTGTCACTCCTGGCCGTCCTCAGAATGTCAGTCTACTCTGTGCTCTAGGACAGGCGAGCCTTCCCGCCTCTGAGCATTTCCAGCTCCTGGCTGCCCCTCAGAGGTGGACAGTGCTCTCTCCCCCTTCCAGGACCAGAATCCCAGAATTGCACCATTTTAGGGTAAGATGGGGTCATGGCATAAGTCAGCCATGATGCTCTGCGCTCCTGCTGGGAGACCAGCAGGCTGTGCCCGCCTGGCCACGGAAAGTGGCCCCTGTGGCAGCAGTGACCTGGGTGTGGCCCTATGGCCTGGGTGTGGCCTCCGGGCAGCAGCGGAGGCTCTAAGACACTGGCTCAAGGCTTTTGCAAGGGGCTGCCGGGCCAGCCCCTCCCAGCAGAGCTGTTTCCTGACACCTGTTGCCCAGAACGTGTTTCTGTTGGAAGGAGAGCGAAGTGGCTGGAAGGAAAAGCAAGCTTTCTCCCAGTTTCTCCTCCTCTGCAGCCAGCCCCGGGGGACTCGGACACGAAGCCCAGCCTCGACCCAGAGCACCGGGGTCCACTGTGGTTTTTTTTGAGACCAGGTCTCACTGTTTTTGCCTGTGGAGCTGCAGACTCTCGTTGCCCGGGGTACCACAGACTCAAGCCATCCCCAGCCTCAGCCTCCCAGGTAGCTGGGATGACAGGCGTGCACCACCACGCCCAGCTGTATTTTTTTGGAACTAGGTCTATGTGCCCCCAGAGAGACTTGAACCGCGATCCCTGATCCCCACTGTGGCTTCCTAGGCTGCCGCTTACAGGCACGCACCAAGGGGTCCACGTTGACTCTTCTTCTCTCTGGTTACTTTAGGCTCAGTCCCCGCAAAATAAAACGAGATGGTAGCCAGACGCTCTCCTCCCCGGACTGCACGACGCCCTGATGTCCTCATCCCTCTGTCCTGCCGGGCAGGGCCCAGCACCCTTCCCGCCCTGTCACTGGAGCTGGGAGGGACCAGAGACCGCCCACCTGGAGCAGTGGACTGAGTGGGGGAACCAACCCTGTGGAACCCCCCAGGCCTGTGGCTGGGGCTTTGACGGCTCCCCCGTGCTGTCCAGCCCGCCTCTCCTGGTTCCCCAGTGATTGAGGCCATAGGAACCGTCTGCACACCCCCAGCCTGGCTCCCTCCCCTCAGACACTGTCCCCCAGAGTCACAGCCCTGTGTCCCCCGACTGGATCCTAGAGGGTCATCAGCCACCTTCACCCGGTCCTCTGACAACATCATTGTCTGTGTCCTGTTCTGTACCTAGGTGACGCCCTCCTGGGTCTCTGGGACAGAGCTGGGGTAGCAGCTGGCCCCGCCCCTCCACCCAGGCTGGACTGGCCAGCTGCCCCCCAGACTGACCGTGGAAGGCCAGCCCACCCAGGCAGTGGTCATAAGAGGCCCAGACAGTCCAGGTGCCTGCATGGCCTGTGGCCCAGAGCCGAACCCCCTCGGTGCTCTGCTCACATGTCCTTACCCCCCCACCTCCCCAAGGAAATGGATCCCATGAGGACCATGTTGGGGGGGGGGGCGCTGCACTCTCAGGGACCAGCTGAGGATCTTGGCGCAGAAGGACGACGAAGGAGCAGCCCCCTCCCTCCCCAGACAGACTTCAACTTGGGGGGCCGCTTGGCTGAGTGATATCAGGACTGAGCTTGTGCCATTCCCCCCCGGGCAGATGGATTGGCTTCTACCTCACCAGGGACAGCTCTCTGTGCTGGCACTGTGCCCTCCCCCACGTCCCACTCCACAGGGTCCTGATGCCGCCCCTCCCGCCCTGGAAGTGGGGAGGGACCCGTATGGTGCTGGCACCAAGGACAGAGGTGTACACTTCCAGACTCTTAGCGGTCTCTGTGGTTTTGACCTGCCTTGGGGTACCAGACAGTGGGTTCACCCAAGGGTCCTCCTGGCAGTGTCCCTGGAGCTCAGTGCAGCATAGCATCACCTCTGGGTGCCAAGAGGACACTGGAGAGAAGAGTGGCTGGGCCCAGCCTGGCCCTGCAGTCAGTCCCCCCACACTCTCCAGGACCCAGTCCCCAGCAGCCCATGCCTTTGTCACTGAGTATTTCTCCAGAGCCCTTGTAGAGAGGAGGACTGCACCCTGAGGGCGAGGCTCCCTTCACCATCCACTGTGCTGGTGGTTACGTTTCCATGAGTGGAGTATTAGGTCCCTCTGAGGGCCATCTGCGTGTCCCAGACAGCCCTGACCTAGGCTAGTGGCCCTAAGATCCCCGACGGTGAAGAAAAACACGGGCTTTTCAAGGCGAAGGCTGTGTAGGAATCCTGGGAGCACGGGGAGCAGCCTGAGTCCTCGGGGTCTATGGGTGAGGCTTGGGGAGGGGCAGGCTCCCAATGGATGCAGGCTTCAGGAGGACCCCTGAACCCGCTGGCTCTGGTCTCAGGCCAAGTGGAGAAGGTTGCTGTACCTCTCGGGGCAAGGAGGCGTCTGTCTGGTCCAGCTGCACCCCGAACCCGCCTGCGATGGAAGAAAATGGGAACAGACCAGAGCCCGCCACAGGTAACGCCGGGCGACAGCTCGGAGGATTCACATGCACCGTCAGATCATGTAGCTGAAGAGGGTAGTTTTGGACTCAATTGCTCAGAATTAAACGACCTCCACTTGGGAGGAATCACGACCCCGAGTCCCTGTGTGTTCATTAAGATTTTGTTTTTTGAGACTAGGTTACCCAGGGTAGTCCCAACCCCATGGACTCAAGCGATCCCCAGCCTCAGCCTCCCAGGTAGCTGGGATTACAGGCACCTGCCACTGCCCGGCTGATGTTCATTAAGAGTTATTTGCAGCTTAGCAACAGACCTTTCTCTCCTTCCAGCCCGACAAAGGCTGATTGAGTCACCTTTTTCTTGGTTGGGGATTCATTCTCAGGGGAAACAGGTCTCTAGAATCAGCTAAGCCCAAGGCCAGCATCCTCCCTGCCACCCCAAGACCTGGGGATGTGGGACAGGTGCAAGTGGGAGACAGGCAGACCCCTGCCTGCTGGTGGAGGCACAGCTGGTGGAACACCCACCTTGTGGAAGGGCATCCGGGGGCCGGGCGCTGGTTAACACCCCTCTTGGGTCTGGGGGACCTGCCGAATGCCAGACTACAGATTGCACAAATGGCTCCCACTCTTGATTGGGGATGCTCTCAGCTCACAGAAGAACAAGGAGCAGATGCACTGACCGCCTGTGGTTGCACAGCTAAGGAGGGTCCGCCAGCTCCCCGCTGGTCTCGACACACCCAGCACTTGCTCGAGCCCCAGGGTGACATACTGAGGTCACCCAGCACTTGCTCGAGCCCCAGGGGGACGTGCTGAGGTCAGGCGTGCAGGTGTGGGTGACCAGCCTTTCCTGCCTGCCATCTACATCCAGCCCCCAGTAGCTGCAGCCCTCCTCATGCAACCACAGGGGTTACCCAGCCTTTGTGCAGCTGAGGCTCTGACCTCAGTCTTACTGGAGAAGGAATGCTGACAGGCAGTGCTTGGGGTGACTGTCTCCCTGTGGGGCGGATGGCAGGGAGGACTCGACGCTCTGGGGAGGAGCTGGGGCTCAGTCTCCTCATCTGTAAGATGGAAGCACTAACACTGAGTTCATGTTCAGTGTCCCAGCTCCTCACATCACTCTGAAAGTCACAGCCAAGGCCGGGCATCCAGGAGCCCGTGTCCCCCACCCGGGGCCTTGCTCACTGTGGTCGTTGCCACCTCTCCCCTGGCCCAGGGCAGGTGGGGGAGCAGGTTGCCAGGACTGGAAGGGGGTGCAAAGGAGGGACAGACCCTTGGGGGTACTGGGACCGGCCGGCTTGGTGAGCAGTTTAGGTCACCTGGGCACGGAAGCAAAGCAGCTGAAGATCTGGGTCTAGGGCCTTTTGGCACCTCAGCCACATTCATTGCACCCCTACCCTGTCAGCTGCCCCCTGCCCCCCAAACCACCTTTCCTGTCACGGGAGTCCTCTGGTGGCACTGGTTCTTAACTGTCTTCCAAGCCTGGGCAGCTCCCCTGTGCCTGCCTCAGTTTCCTCATTTGTAAAATGAACCCTGAGCCTCCAGCTCTAAGCCCCGAAGTTGGGGTACCCCCAGCAGAGAGGGACCCCAAGCCTCGAGCCCATGCAGAGTGTGGTTACCCCCACCCGCACCCCCACCCCCGGCGGAGACACCTCCAGGTCTGAGGCCCTTGAGGCCGGCAGACGCGGGGCCACCGCCTGGCAGTGCTGGGAGCAGAACCCACGGTTCCCCTAACCACGGTTCCGGGCTGGCCGTCCAGGCGTCCCCAAGTTGCACGCGGAGGCGCCCCCTACCGACGGTCCGCCCCAGGTGAGGGGCGGGGAGGGGGCGCGCTCCCTTTTCTAATTTGGGGGCAGCTGCTCCTCCGCCCTTCGATGCACCAGGGGCCGGGGGTAGTTTGGGGGACCCTCCCGCTGGCGCGCGGCAGCGGCGGCCCTGGGGCGCCCGGAGGGGAGGGCGCGGCCAGCCCGCTCTACCCTCCGCACCTGGGGCCACCGGAGGTGGGGGTGGGGCCCCGGCCTCCGACGCTCCGACGTCACCTTCCGGCCAGCGCCCGCCCTCAGCCCCCAGCCAACCCGAGGCCGCCGCCTCCTCCCCCCGCCCCTCTCCCCGACACCCCTGCAACCCGATCCCCGCCGGGCGCGAAACCGGCCTAGACCGGCTGTCTCTGCCCCGCCCGCCGCGTCTGCCCCAGTCCTCCGGCGCCTCCTCGCAGCCCTGGCCGTCGGCTCGGACCTCACCCTTTGCCCTGACCCGCTAAGTTTGGGTGGGTGCGGGTCACGGGGGCTGGTACACGGGGCGCCCCCCCACTGTCTGGGGTTCAGCGCCCCGCAGGGTTCCAGTTCCCCATTACCGACATTGGGGACCCATCTCTTGGGGTGCAGCTATCCTGTGCACCGTAGGATGCTGAGCAGCATCTGTGTCTTCCACCGACGAGACGCCAGGCCCCCCCAGTTGTGACAACCTACAGTGCCTGCAGCTTGCCCAGTGCGCCCCCCCCCCCCACTCTCCTGGTGGAGGTCCAGGCTCTGCGTGTCCTGGTGGGTGCCCGGCGCTGCTCTGAGGGGTGCTGCTGCCACCCCTCTGGTTGACACTTCCAGGCCAGCCAGACATCTGGACATCAACTGAGCAGCCAGTACCCTCAGGGTGCCCCCAGAGATGGGTGTTTAGGGATTGGGGGATGCCAGAGACTCTTGTTCATGGTGGGGGGGGCAACTTCCGGGTTCTTGGAGCAGCATGAGTGGGGCCTACTGGGGTGAAAGACCCTAAGGGCTGCAGGGGACCCCAACCCCCAGAGCCCATCAGACCCACAGAGACGGCCACGACACGAGCACAGATACACACACGTACACACACGTGCATATGCTCGTGCCCAAAGGCACCAGTGGGCTAGGGAATGAAACTCCAGAGCACAAGAAATAAATCCAGTGGGACAATTCCACGATGCCCAGTAGCAGGGTGCATGGGGGTGGGCTTCATGGAGGGGGGAGGGAGCTAGGTGGGCAGGGGCCCTCCACTCTGTTCTACCACATGCAAAGGAGAAATTTCAAAAGAATCCAAGCCCACACTTAAGAGGGAAGATTTTCATATTCAAATTAACCTGTATTTTCATAGAGTCAGAAGACCCCAGGTGGGCTGAGGAGAGGGTGGAGGAGTGGGGGGTGGGGGTGGGGGTTAGGGCAGTGATGAGCAAGAGGGCTAGACTGTTTCCTCCTTCCCCCACCCCCCACCCCGCCTGTCTTCCCCTTTCTTTCCTCTGATTTCTTTCTTCTCTGTGAAAATAAATTACATAGTTTTGGAAAAATGATCTGAAAGAAGGGAAGGGAGCCCCAAAGTGAGCAGCACCCCTCCCTCCCCAGGACCCTGTGGTCTCTGCCTGGCCCTCCCCAAGGCTCCTCCCTGAGTGACCCTGGCCACAGCAATCATTCCTCATTTCTGAAGGGGCAGCTTTCACCCTCCACAACAGCTATGCGTGAGGCAGGGGTGGGAGCTATCTCTGAGTCACTAGAAGGTTCCTTCTCTGTGGGGTCAGTTGAGTATGACTTCAACAACAGGGAAATCCAAAATCAAGTGTCGGCAGGATGGCTCCAGGTGAGGGTGCGAATCCATCCATCCATCCATCCATCCATCCATCCATCCATCCATCCATCCATCCATCCATCATCCACCCATCCATCCATCCATCCATCCATCTACCCATCCATCCATCATCCATCCATCCATCCATCCATCCATCCATCCATCCATCCATCCCCAGACTTTGTGTAGGGATGGCAGCCATGTTGGATGAGGGAACCCCCAGGCCTCACTTCAGCTGATCACCCCTGAGAAGACCTCTGCAAATCAGGCAGCATTCACCTTTGCCACACAAATTGTTGGGGTGGGGTCACACTCCAATCCCTACAGCTCTAGGCCGGGCACCGTGGCTCGTGCTTGTAAGCTTCAGTCTATGAAGCAGCCGGGGCTAGGGATCACGGTTCGAGTCCCACCTGGGGCCCATAGCGAGACCTAGTTCCAAAAAAATAGCTGGGCGTGGTGGTTCATCCCAGCTGCCTGGGAGGCTGAGGCTGGGGATTGCTTGAGTCTGTGGTACCCCGGGCAACGAGAGCCTGCGGTTCCACAGGCAAAAATAGCAAGACCTAGTCTCAAAACAACAACAA
>PVHY01025665.1:0-18131 GCA_004024945.1 Uropsilus gracilis
CCCGGGGTACCACAGACTCAAGCAATCCCCAGCCTCAGCTTCCCAGGTAGCTGGGATTACAGGCGCGCACCACCACGCCCAGCTATTTTGTGGAACTAGGTCTCGCTACGGGCCCCAGGCGGGACTCGAACCGCGATCCCTAGCCCCGGCCGCTTCATAGGCTGAAGCTTACAAGCACGAGCCACCGTGCCCGGCCCCCCTCCATTTTCTAATCAAGACTTCAACTTTAGCTAAATGTTGAGGGACCTGGGTGGACTGGATTTTTAATTAAAAGAGGACAGTTTAGTGGCTTTATTCCATGTAGGAATGAAAGACCCAAGTTTTGAGTGAAGATGGCTTTAGGCCAGTTGAATGATCTTTCATCAAAGCAAGGGTCGTTCCAGTCTGTTCTTCCCTGGCAGTGAAGTGGCCAGAGCTTCGAGAGAGGAAAACCTTAGATCAGAATATCTTACCCCTCTCCCTTCTGACGAGGTTGTTCTCTTGGGGAGTGGGGTGGCAGTTGCCCAGAGTCCAACCTGGATGGCTGAGGACCGGCTGTGCTGGAAGTGCCCACACAAGAGTGGGGCATTTGTTACAGCTGATGGGCCCACATGATGCCCATCATGATGGGCCCTCATGATAGCCCCAGAGTCTATATTGTCTATTGGGGTGCGCACTCGGTGGCGCACATCCTGTTGGTTTGTGCAGCTGTTTCATGACATTTCCCACCATTGTAATAAAATCTCTCACTTAAAAACAGCAGTTCCCAGTTAGGCGTCGTGCACGGCAAGCTAATTATTACCGCCGTAATGTGCGGTTGCCATGGTTCAGCTGGAGAGTCTTACCGAACACCTGTTCTAATCCAGACACCACACTATTCCTTACAAAGCTAAATTACCCCTCTGTTTGGGAGTAAATAATGTCAGTTATCTTGATGTATTGCCCCGTGCGGTGATGGAGCGGGGAGCAGCCATACAATGTGAGTTGGCTTTGTAACCTTGAGTGAGCCTCTTAGCCATCCTGAGCCTCAGTAACAGTGCAAGGGCTAGAGCTTCCAGATTTGAAATGATCTTCTTTTTCTTCCTTTAAATCAAAAATCAAAGAAATTTGACATTCCTCAAGGAAACTTAGTTCTTATGAAAGTGATGACAGTTTTAGTCATTTGAGTTACGGGTAGTGTGTCCCAGCTGAGGTGTTGCGTTACTTTCGTCTTAGGTGTCGCCCACCAGTGTTACCATGGCTTCATAAAAGCTGTCCAGGAGGGAAACATCCAGTGGGAGAGTCGGACGTACCCTTATCCCGGGACCCCCATCACGCAGCGCTTCTCCCACAGTAAGTATGACTGCAAAGGTAGAGCCCACCCTGCCTTGGTCAGGTTTCCAGAAGCTGCTCTCACGGCCTGTCTTCTGTCTGACTCCTTCGCGAAGCAAACGTAAAGAGAAGGTTTACAGTTCTCCCACACTCAGACTAATGGACAAGATGAGCCTCAATATGTTGTAGGCACTTCAGCTCAATTTTTTGTTCACTTTTCCATCTCCCCCCCACCCAATCTCTGCTTTAAAAGAGGTCAAAGCGTTGTCCTGCGACATCTGGTGTCACGTAGGAGGAATACAGAGACCAGCTATACGGGCAGGTGCTCCTGAGAACCTGTGTAGGGTGTGTAGGGTTTACTCTAGGCCTGATGTAACCATTTTAACTTGGCCTGTGTGCAGCAGACGTGGAGTTTGATTGGGGTCACACAAAAATTCTGAACACACACACAAATTCTATGTATTTATGTGTAAGATACAAATAGTTATATAAGTAAAATGTTTTGGCAAATAGTTTAGAATTTTTTTTAATTACTCTGAAATTAGCTCATCCTAATTGATTTTTGTAACATTTTATTCTATTAGTGACTCATATACCTTCATCAAGTGAGTTTGAACATAGTCAATCTTAGGCTATAGAGATGTATTTAGCAACGGTTTTGCATAAAAAAAGGCTCATTAAGGTAAGGGGAAGTTGTTTTAATTACTGGTTTGACTGTATTCTTGCTCTGTTTAAAAACCTTCATTGCTTGCCCATTGCCGACAATATAAAATCTAAATTTAGTCTTATATTTAGAATAACTCTTTATGATTTGACCTTTGTCTAAATTTGCCACTTTATCTCCCAACTTTTTTCAAGATCTCTTCTTCAACAAGATCCCAGTTACCCATACTGCTCTTTCCTCCTTGGGAGAGCCCAAACACTTAACAGAGGCCCACCCCTCCTTGACAACACTGGTGGAGTTCTAGCTCCTTCATGAAACTTTTTCTCAGCAGTCTGCCTCACAGAACAAGTTTCCTGTTTGAAGCTAAGGAACATTCGTTTGGCGCTTCCTTCACATTGTCTTTCATTCTTAGCTTATGAAGAGAGAAAGAAAGTGTTTGTGTGTGTGTGTGTTAACTCTATTTTGAACTCTTGAGTGGAAGGAGAGTGTACTGGTTGTCCAATGCTGCATAAGAATTACCCCCAAACTTAGCTTAGAGCACCTACTATCTCACAGAGTTCCTGAGGGTCAGGAATGGAAGTGGCTTAGCTGGGAGGTTCTGACTCTGGGTCTCTTGTGAGGTTGCAGTTGGTCTGTCCGCCACTTTGTGGACACTGAAGGCATGACGGACGCACGGGGCCTGGGGAATCTGCCGCTCAGCTCATTCAAGTTCTGTCAGCAGGACAGAACTGTCAGCAGGACAGTGTAGCGCCACACTACAGGAACCACTCTATAGAGCTGCCCCTACCTCGGCAGCCGACTTCCTGCAGAGCCATGATCTGACACTGAGGCAGAAACCAGGGCCCAGGTGTCTTACAACCTAGTCTCCGAAGTGAATGCTTCTTTTGCTGCTCTTTTTTTTTGGTCACGTGGGGGTGAGGCTCACTGGGGACCATCTTGGAGGCTGGCCATCCCTGACCATATTAATACTCTACACTTTCACAGCCAGAGAAGAGGTCAGTGAATAATTATCGCTCATTATTGCCTTTGAATTTGACATACATAGATCAGACAAGCAGGTCAGACTTTGGCCGTGTTTCCCATTCTCTCCCAGGAGCTATTTTCACTTGTGCTTTGTAAACCCCCATAGGCAGTGTACCCCAAGGTGTGATTCCTGGGCTTTTGAGGAAGAGGGCATCTGTGAAACCCTGTCAGGGCATCTGTGAAGTCACAGCTAGTTTTGTTTTGTTTGTTTGTTTGTTTTTTATTTATTTATTATTATTTTTTTGAGACGAGGTTTCGCTATTTTTTCCCATGGAACCGCAGGCTCACATTGCTCGGGATACCATGAACTCAGGCGATCCCCAGCCTCAGCTTCCCAGGTAGCTAGGATTACAGGTGCGTGCCACCACGCCCAACTATTTTTTGGGACTAGGTCTCACTGTGTTGCCCCGGGTGGGACTTGAACCGCGATCCCCAGACCCCGCCATGACGCCATAAGCTGTTGCTTACAAGCACATGCCACCATGCCTGGCAAGTCTTGTTTTTTTAAATTGTGCGTATGTGGCAGTGAGGAATGCAATGATGACAAGAGAGTTGAGTGGCCCGCTGTGATTCCTGCACAGCAGTTTCACCAGTATTGCTCTTTCATTATTAACCTCTTCCTCTTCCCCTTCTCTTCCTAGTAGTAATTGTAATAATGGTAGTAATGGTGCTATAATGATAAAAGTCTCTTAAATGTTTTCAGGTATCCACAGATAACATTTTGACAATCCCTGAGGAAGGGTAACTTCAATCACTGACAGATAATTGGAGTAAGTGCAGGAACTCCTTAATAGCATATAGATTTTTTAAAATTTTATTTTTTTTAGTGTCCATAGATTCTTAGGAACTGTAATTTTAAGTGAAACGGTAGATAATGAAAGCAGCTCTTCAAATAATATCACTTCATTCAGTGTTGGCTGGTACTGTTTTTTTTTTTTTTTCTAAGACATCATAACCAAACCTGGTTGAATGAAACAATATTACTCAAAGACCTACTATAGAGAGAAGGTTTCTAAAAACTGAAGAATTTTTTTTAACTGAAGATTATTTAGACTTTTTTTTTAAACAAAGAACCCTAGATGAGGGAAAGTAAATGAATCTGGATAAGTAGAAACTAGACTAGAAAATATTCAGGGGTGAGTAATTATTGCAAAAATTCAGCTTTCTTTTTGAGACTAGGTCTCACTATGTTACCCGGGGTAGCCCTGATCCCGGGGACTCAAGAGATCCCCAGCCTCGGCCTCCCAGGTAGCTGGGATTATAGGCACCCACCACCACACCTGGCTGCTTTTTTGAGACCAGGTCTTGCTATGTTGCCCAGGGTAGTCTTGAACCAGCAAACTCAAGTAATCCCTGTCCTCTTGCCTCTCAGTGCTTGGATTACAGACGTGTGCCACCACACCTGGCAAAAGTTCAGCTTTCTGATGAGAGAGGAAAACAAATTTTTCAGTTAACTAGTTTTTGAAAAAAATATTACCACAGAATTGAAGCAGTTGTTTGAAGGAGAAATGAAGGGGCTGTGTACAGTGAGTAAGCTCCTAGAAGTGGTGGGTTTGATACCTCCTTTTAATTTTTCCCATAAACTCACTTGAAATCCATGAACTTGTGTACTAGATGGCCTTGTCTCTTGTGACCCCTTGATCGCTCTTTACATCTGTTTCTCTCTGTCATCTAACCGGCTATCTGGTGAAGACTGGTAATCAGGGAAGGGGAGATTTCAAAATAGGCTGAAAACATGTCTTCCTACTCTGTATGTCTCTCTTGAGCTCAAATTTTATTTTTTATGCCTCATTTCATGTCGAGCCTGAGATCCATATTTCCAGTCTTTGTTCATATGGCTATTAAGATAGGCAGATATTTCATATTTAGTCAGCTACAAGTGGAAGTCAGTAGCTCCCTCCTCTCTACCACCAGTTATCTCCTTCCTCTTATTTAACAGTGTCCTCATTCTCTCAATTACGCATGCTTGAAATCTTAAGTTTATCCTCAATTCCTCGCCTTCGCTCAGCAACAAAAACCAGATCCTACTGATTCTGTTTTACCTCTGCAGTTTTCCTTATGTCCTTTTTCCAGTTCTCAAATTTATGATCTAAATGGTCCATCTTTGCAAAATCTTTTCTAAATGGTCTCCTGGCCTCTTCCCTTTTTTGATCTGAACCAGACACTGTTGGCAGCCATCTCTAAAACTGCCTCCTAGGGCTTCTGGGATCATGCAAGCTTCCTGCCTGTTGTCTTGGCTGGTGAGCACTCCCATGTGGTAGGCAAGCACCAGGCCTGCCAGAGTCCTGCCATGAATGGCGTGATCCTACACACAAACTTTTGTTTTGCCCAAAGTGACAGGAGCCCCTGGTGGCCAACATTGCAAGTCTGAAACATAAACCAACTTTCTCATTTTTTAGCCAAAAAGCTTCAGCCTTTCTGCACGGAATGCACCAATTTCCAGTCCTCTTGGCTTTCAAGGCTCTGTGTTCGGCCTGACTCCCCAAGCACCCTTACATGCACAGGCTCTACCAGCGTGAGGCTTCTTGTTATGTTTTGATCTTTCCTGCTTCATGACTTTGCCCTGATTTCATTCTTTCTTTTCCTTCCATTTCTTTTTCATCCCTAGACTTGTTCATCCCTATATCACTCACCTGTGTTGATGAACTAAAAATGTCCTCGTCTCTGAAACCCACTTTAGAGATAGAGCCACCTCCACGAACTGCTGTCAGATTCCCCACCAAGGAGATTAAGCCCTTTTTTGCGTCCGCGTGTACTCCCATAGCATATTCTTTATACCTTTCGCTTATTGTTGCTTACAATTTTTTTCAATTATAATCACCTGTATGAGGGAGGCTACACGCAAAAGGAGAGCTTCAGTCTTAGGAAGTGAGTGTCTGGGCTCTTCTGACCCCCAGTTTCCTCATCTGTGACATGTGTATGACAAATTCTCTCCACCACAGGGTTTCCGAGAAACCTAATTGAGGAAACACTTCTAAAGCATGTTTTAGGTTGGGCATGGTGGTGCATGCCTATCGGTGGCAGCCTAGGAAGCCACGGCCGGAGCCAGGGATCGCAGTTCGAGCCCCACCAGGGACACGTAGTGAGACCTAGTCCCCAAAAAAATAGCTGGTCATGGTAGCATGTGCCTGTAATCCCAGCTACCTGGGAAGCTGAGGCTGGGGATTGCTTGAGTCTGTGGTACCACGGGCAATGTGAGCCTGCAATTCCACGGGCAAAAATAGCGAGACCTAGTCTCAAAAAAAAAAAAAAAAAAAAAAAAGATGTTTTAACCTGCAAGATGGTAGGATGGTGATACAGTATCTCCCACAAAATTGTTTGCTGCTTGAGGCCAGGTGGGTTTCTTGTCTTAGACATCTGTGCACCTTCTATAGCGCCTGCATCGCTGATAGCTATTAACTGCTGTGAAGTTAGGGGCAACAAAGTTGTGAGCAGTACAGCTCCTCTCTTTTGTAAAAGTCTAGGCAGAAAATGACGAGGGGGTGAAAGGAAGCCAGTTCCCAGTTCTTCGGTGAGTGCACGTGACCTGCCCAGTGGCTGTCCTTCTTGGGCGGCTGTCGGGATATGCTGAGTCCCCAGCACCATGCGTTGGAAACCATCTTACGGTTTCAGTTCCAAATATGGTCAGGTCATTCCACACACATGCTCATCGTGCTCCTGCAGTAGCCAGCAGGCCCAGACTGGATAACCAACCTTGCTTGTTCCGTGCTTACATAATTACAGGCCTTATCAAATATGTCCTGGCTTGTAGATGCGAGACACATGACAGAATAGTCTCATGGAGCATGGGATAAAAGCCTTGAGATCTTTCCCTGAAGACAAGTAGGAAAACAAAATATAATTTTTTTCCTTCTGAAAATATAAAAGTTAAGAGTTCAGCAAACATTACTGAATTACTACTGGGCACCGGGGAAAATAAGAAAGAACCGGAAGACTGGCCCCTGGGAGGGTTGCGATGTTGGTGGGAATATTCAGGGTGCTGGAAAGCTGTCTGCTGGCTGTGGCGGTGACTGTCTCAAATGGGAATTATTTGAGATATTTATTAGGTATTTATTAACTTGAGGCCTCTGTCTTACGACAAGTCCGTTTTAGAAAATATGAAGAGATCTAGTAACTGGAGTAAACATTTTCTCTATTATTTCGTAGCAGAAAGCTCAGACTGTGCTGTGATCTGTAACTTTTATTTATTTATTTATTTTAAAATGAAACTCTTGACCAATTATTGATAGTTGTTGAGGCTGAGTGATGGGTATAAGGAGTTTCAATATTCTTGTTTTTTGGTTTTTGGTTTTTTGGGGACTAGGTCTCTCTTTGTTACCTGGGGTAGTCCCAATCCCATGGACTCTAGCCATCCCCAGCCTCAGCCTCCCAGGTAGCTGGGATTACAGATGCACACCACCACCACCGCAGCCGGCCATTTTTTGAGACTAGGTCTCGCTATGTTGCCCAGGGTAGTCTTGAACCTGCGGACTGAAGCAGTTCCTAGCCTCGGCCACTCAAGGCTGGGATTAAAGATGCACACCACCATGCCCCCTGTGAGCTGTAATTTTTATATAGCACATTCCAGTGGTTTAGATGTTCTGAAAGGAAAGCACTTTGTATGGGTGGAGAACCTTGATAAAAGGGAGGTGACTAGTTGAGCACTGGTATTTGTTTGGATTCTTAATATTCCCCTAAAAGCTCCCTTGAACTTGTCAGGCCCACCCACCCCTGATACCTGCATGTGGGTATCTTAAATCAAAATAGCCAATAAACTAAGTTCAGTAGAATGCTAAAAATATTTCCATGTGTTATTGATGGCTGTTTTCTCGATTCAGTATATCTGAATTCTAAATATAGCTGCCTAAAACAACTCCCTTCCTTTCCCAGCTTCTTTGATAATTGGCTGCTGGACATTGAAAATAAAGTATGTGAGCCGGTCACTTCAGTACTGTTAGCCTTGCGTACGTTAGGCTATGCTTCCTCTTCCAGAAACCTTTTTTTTTTTAACTTAAAAAAAAGCAGGAAAATGCCTATCGCTTTATTTTAGTTGAGGATTAAAATACATGTGGTAAGGACCTCATGGGGCCCAGCTGCTGGCTGCATTTTCAATCCAAATAGAGAAGAAGAATGTTTGCTAACTCTTTGAAAAAGAGAGACTCTGTGCTCTTTCACTGTATGAGGAAGCAGTTGCCAAGAGTTGATCTTTGAGGAACCGTGAGACATAAATGAGTCCTTGACTCAGTTATGAAATCATGGGTTTTTCATATTAAACATTGTTATAATCGACATTAACCAAGGCTTTAGAAACTACAGAACATTACTAATTTCTGTTCTGGCGGCATGGATAATCAGGAGGGAAAAAATATTCTTTTACATCCGGCACCATTTGGTCCGGTTCAGAATTACCCCATTTGTTGGAGTAGCTAGGTCAAGGAACGTGTGCGAGGAATGGGCATCCGAAGTTTGGCTCTCCTAGCGAAGACCAACTGTGGCTCCAGTAATTACCCTTTTCCTTGCTCTACTATCGTCTAACTGGATCTTTCTTACTGATAGTTCTTAGCAAATGTGAAATGTGAGCAATGGGGTTTCAGAGGATTTTACTCTTTTTTTGAGACTTAGGTCTTGCTATTTTTGCCTGTGGAACCGCAGACTCATGTTGCCTGGGGTACCACAGACTCAAGCAATCCCCAGCCTCAGTTTCCCAGGTAGCTGGGATTATAGGCACACACCACCACGCTCAGCTATATTTTTTTGGAACTAGGTCTCACTATGTACCCCCTGCCCCTGGCAGGACTCGAACTGCGATCCGTGGCCCCGGCTGCGGCTTCCTAAGCTGCCGCTTACAGGCATGCGCCACCATGCCCGGACCAGGATTTTACTTCTTAATAGGTTTTCTTGTTGGGATGTAGATGAAAACCAGAATTAGCCAGTGCCTTTAATCTGGCGCATGCCTTTAATCGCAGCCTATGGAGCTAGGGAGGGACTAGGAATTGCTTGACTCTGCGGGTTCAAGACTGCCCAAGGCAATATAGGGAGACCTAGTCTCAAAAAATAACTGGGTGTGGTGATGCGTGTCTGTAATCCCAGCTACCGGGGAAGCTGAGGCTGGGGATCGCTTAAGTCCATGGTACCACGGGCAACATGAGCCTGCGGTTCCCTGGACAAAAGTAGCGAGACATAGTCTCAAAAAAACAACAACAACAAAAAACAGAATTAACTATGGGTTAGGTGTTATTTTCAAAGGTAAAGAAAGTCAGTGGAAGGTATAAGAGAATCTCAGTCTTCTCATACCAGCATGGTGTGTTTCAATTCTGAGAATATAGAAGTATTTTGAAGATAGTTGATCATTACCTGATTTTTCATAGCTTCATTTCTCTGATTTGCTAAGCTGAAAAACTTGTAGCTCTATTACTGTACAATGTAAGCGGCAGATGCTTTAGATTTACTCCTTCCTTGGACCGTTAAAAAACACTGTTTTCAACTCTTCCAGTGTCTGCCTGGGCCTTCCTAGTGCAGAGTCTTTAACGGACCTATTCTGTGGGCTGAGTTAAGGGGAAAATGGGAAGAGAAAAGGGGATTAGTCCTGGAGTTTGTATGCATCCCAGAAGTCGATGCAGCAGCAGCGTTGACAGTAGTGGCTGTGCCCTTGCTCTGAACTTGGAGAAGTGGTGCCAGAGTTTCGAAGTGATCTTAAAAAGAGTTGTGTGCTCACCAGCCCTACAAATAAGCTGGATGGTCACTGAGATCATGCACAAGTGGGATGGAATTCTGTGTTTCTTTTCCCCTTTCATGTGAGGCTTAACTGCACTAGCTGAGTTTCACATGAACCCCCTGGTGTGTGTGGCATGAATGGAAAGGAAAGTTTTGCTCAGCTCTCTTCCTGAGACCCAAGACAGTAAGTGCAGAGCTGGAAGGAGTGTGGTCATCTTTTCCAGGGGATCTAAATGAGCTTTCAGCCACAGCAAGGTGATAGGGCTTAGCTCTCGTGCTTCTATTCTGGCCTGTGGCTCTGGTCTGATTCTCCCAGTCATTGTTGCTGCTCTTCAGAACAGTGCCCGTGGTGAGGTGTCTGTTGCCATCTCATTAAAAAGACTTTAGAGACGTTGATGCCCTCTGAATATTACTTGCTTCACTGGTTTCCTACTCAGCACCAGTCAGTCTGCCGTGGCTTTTGGGAGGCTAATGACTTCATGTTTATTAATTGCTTTGGGGCTTTCCTGCTTCTGTGTTTCCCCAGCTACATCTTTATGTGCAGCTATTTCATGGGATTGATTAAAATTGTTTTCTCTCATTCTCTTTCATTTAAAGATTTGTTTGGTGATGTGTACATCAGATTTCATTTGAAAGCTAAAACGATAAGAGCTGGTGGAGAGAAGTGGGAGAGTGGAGTGCATCTGTTAGCACTGACTGGCTTTCCTGACCCGAGAGTGTAATGATGTGGATTTAGAGTAATTGTGCAGCTGCACTGAAATTTCACTCCTTGAGCATCCTGAATCTAAGTTCTTACTTGCTCTTGCTGGAATTGTACTGGCTCATTAAGTGACATCGTTGCCAGTTTGCTTGGTGTGCTCAGAAGTAGTTCCATAGCTTTCCTCTGAGCCCGAGTTTGAAGGTTATTGTGATGCTGACTGACCTGAAGAGAGAGGCAGGTCCTGGAAAGCCGGTGGGTGCCGTCAGAGCTGGCGGATGTGTGCAGCAGTTGGTCTTTGGAATGTATTTGGAAGCTATTGTCAGGGGCTTAGAGAATTAAGGGCCTTCAGAATTAAGCATGTTACTGATTTTTTTTTTCTTTCTAGGTGCATGCTATTATGATGCTAATCAGTCTATGTATGTGTTTGGAGGCTGTACCCAGAGCAGCTGCAATGCTGCCTTCAATGACCTCTGGAGACTTGACCTGAATAGCAAGGAGTGGATCCGACCTTTGGCTTCAGGTAAGAGATAACATGCTGAACGCTGCCTTTGTTCCAGGTAACTCCCTTAGCATGGAAACCTTAACTGATCCTTTTTGATACTGGTCTCAAGGACAGGTTCCTGAGGCCCCAAGTCTGTTGTAAAGTCTCTTGTATAAATGCTCGGCTCAGCTCAGCTTGTGTGAAGTCTTGGAATTTTTTTCTTTTTTTTAAGTTTCATTTTATCGTTTGTCTTGGTGCCCTGTCAGAGACACTCTACTGCTGTGTGAATTCATTTGTGTGGTGTTCTCAAGCGCTGGTACAGGTGTGATAGGCTCCTTGGCATGAAGCTGAAGTAAGAGCAGAAACCCAGAGTCGTGAGAACCGTAGTTGACTGACAGAAGCTATTGTCCCAGGGCTAAGATCTCTGAATATGTTTCGTTGCTGCCAGCTCAGATATTTGGGGAGTGATTGAAACATGTCTCTGCTGGTTGCGCTTAACGCTTCAGGAGTGTGGGAAGATTCCACAGTAGGTAGCTTCTTGCATGGTCCCGCTGGACCCGGATTCTAGGAGAAAGAAACCAGATTATTTCCTCCTGTTTGACTGACCGTTTCTTGGGGAGACACATGCACAGAGTTGTTTTCGTGCTTGCAAAGCAGGATGGCTAGAAAAGTCACAGCTGTGGGCTGGGAGGGGCTCGTGTGAGGGAAGAAGAGCCACTGAGATGAAGTGTTCTGCTGGGATGTTGCATGCTTTCCCCAGATGTTCTTCCTTTGGCTTTCCAAGGTTAGAATTCACTCTGGGACACAGAGACTCAGGTTTCCCTTAGGCGGTTTCCTTATTCCTTGATTTACTACTTTGATTACTAGATGGGAGACATCACGTGGCGTGTGGCGAGGCACTAGACAAAGAGAGGAGACCTACGTGTAATTAACTGTGTTCTCCTTGTGACTGTGAACAAGTTACTGCATCTCTCTGGAAAACATTTGGAGCAGGACTAGATGATTCTTTTTTTTTTTTTGAGACTAGGTCTTGCTATTTTTTTGCCCATGGAGCTGCAGGCTCTCGTTGCCCGGGGTACCACAGACTCAAGCAATCCCCAACCTCAGCTTCCCAGGTAGCTGGGATTACATTTGCATGCCACCATGCCCAGCTATTTTTTTTTTTTTTTTTTGGAACTAGGTCTCACTACGGGCCCCAGGCAGGACTCAAACCGCGATCCCTAGCCCTAACTGCTTCATAGGCTGAAGCTTACAGGCACGAGCCACCGTGCCTGGTCCTCTATTTTTATTTTTATTTTTTTTATTTTTGAGACTAGGTCTCACTGTTTTTGCCCGTGGAACCTCAGGCTCACGTTGCCCGGGTACCACGGACCTAAGCAATCCCCAGCCTCAGCTTCCCAGGTAGCTGGGATTACAGACGCACACCACCATGCCCAGCTATTTTTTTGGAACTAGGTCTCACTACGTTGCCCCAAGCAGGACTCAAACCGTGATCCCTGGTCCCCACCGCAGCTTCCTAGGCTGGCACATACAGGCATGCGCCACCGTGCCTGGCAGATGATTCTATTTTTAAGTGGATCGGGAAGCCTAGTCTGTGGTGGCCTCTATTTCTGTCATCACCGCCATTGTGAATGTAGAGGCTGGGGCTTAAAGCCTTGCTAAGAAAAGCAGCTCATTGTGCTTGCTGCAGACGGTAAGCTGCTCCTGTTTCTTCCCCGTGCCACCGGCAGAAGTTGGAGGGAGGGACAGACGGACAATGGGCACTTAGCGGTGGACTGGAATTTGTACAGATGAAGTTTTTACTAAAGTGATTGGAAAGACGAACAAATGCTGGTTTAAAAAAAATTTTTTTTTAATGTTAACGGTTTCTACAGTTTTAAGACCCTGGGAATTTTGTACTCAAGAGTTTTCTTGTCTGGTTCCTTGTCTCCTGTTACACTTCATGCGTGTAGTGTATGAAGTGTACATACTCCTGTTCTTGATTCATGCAAGACTGACTCACGCCTGCAATCACAGGTTCTAGAATGTGTAGGTCCTCTTAGCTGCCGTACAGGCTCTGCTTCATAGCGGCTCTTGCTGTACCAGTGACGAAAGACTGACAACTCTCCCTGTCTCCGTTTGGTGGCCAAGCTTTGTGCCTCTGGGGATTGGACCTGAGCCCTGCTTTTTCTTGAAGAAGTGGGGTTCTGGTCTTCGGGACCCTCATCGGCTTGTTTTTTCTTTTTCTCCTTGTAAAATGGATATTAGTTGTTTATTTTCACAAAATGTAAAGGGTGTTTTAAAATCCCTGAGGTAGAAGTATCAAGAAGTGTCAATAAGCTTGGAGAAATATGTGGCTTGGTAATTCAGATCCTAAACAGAATCTGAATTTTTCAAAATAGAGCGTTAGACTGTCCCCTTTTATAGTTCTTTGAGCTCGTGAAATGCTGAAAGTAGTTTCTAACAAAGTGTCTCAAAGAATGTAGTTGCTCTTCCTTTCTAATCTACATACAGCAAGAGCCTGGTTGTAGAGGAGGGAAACAGCTTTTAGAAATGTCTACTTAACACACACACACACACACACACACACACACACACACAAGCAAACATGCAATAGCTGAATAAAGAGTCCTGTGAGATTCTCATTTAGACAGAAATCCCATGGGAAGATCGCCCGAGGAGATGTTTCTATGTGCTGTCACAAGTCCCAGCCAAAACTGCCTCTCACTCGAACATCAAGGAGTCTTTCTGAACAGAATGCAGTTGTTGCTGTGTCTTGGTGTGCCTGACTCACGCATTTATTGCAGGGAGGTGGGGAGGGGGGTGGCGAGGGGAGGCTCACAAAGGGTGGCTTGCCCACCACCCTTTGGTGCTGACTGTGAAACCGCCGTCCCGTTTGGGTGTCTCAGGCAGTGCGGCAGCGGTAGCTGTGCTCAGTGTCCAGGGGCAGCTGTTCGGAGAAAAGCTTCGACGCGCAGGGGAACAGGCCGGGCGGGGAACTGCCCTGACGGAGAATGCCGCTGCGTCAGTCTCATTCTAAGGGCCCTGCTTTTCAATTTCATCTAAACCCATCCACCTCCCAAAGGCCCAGTCTTCACCTGCTGTCACTTTGGTGGTAGGGCTTTCACATACACCTTTCAGGAGGACACGGTTCAGCCCATAGTAGTTGGAATTAAAGGCATTTGCCAGCGAAGTCTTGCTTTAGTGCCTTTGGAAAGAATGCAGATGCCCCGTGTGCAGGGAGCACGATGGTATTCAGCGTGGCGGCGACAGCTCTTCCAGTTGAGGAGATCCACAGCCTCTGCATCTCAGGCCTGTCCCGTGAGGTACCGCCGCCTCCCTTCATCCCTGCATTTTTGAACCCTGCTCTTGTGGAACTTCTGTTATCATGGGGAAGAAACAAAAACAAAACAAGCAAATCCTTAGAAATTATGAAGGGAAAAAAAAACATGTATAAGATTGAATAAGAGGATGCTGGGTACCTTGACGCGTGCCTGTAATCCCAGCTATTTGGGAGGCGGAGGCTAGGAATTACTTGAGTCCACGGGTTCGAGACTACCCTGGGGCAACATAGCAAGACCTAGCCTCTAATAAAAAAGTTTGAATAAGAGGAAAATGCCTTTAGCTTTTTTTTTTTTGCTATTTACAATCTAATTTTATTATCTGTAATTTAAAAAGTGATTTTTTCTTTTTGTATTTGATTGCACATTTCCATACATTTTAAATTAATTTTTCTTTTTCTTTTTTTTTTTTTTTTTTGAGACTGGGTCTCGCTGTGTTGCCCGGGATAGTCCTGATCCCATGGACTAAAGCAATCCCCAGCCTCAGCCTCCCAGGTAGCTGGGGTTACAGGCGCCTGCCACCGTGCCAAGCTGCTTTTTCGAGAAACAGGTCTCACTATGTTGTCCGGGGTAGTCTCGAACCCACAAACTCAGTGATCCCTGTTCTCTTGCCTTCCAGCGCTGGGATTATAGGCATGTGTCACCATGCCCGGCTAAATTAATTTTCCTCTCTTTTCTTTTTTTTGACACAGTCTTGGTCATATTTGTATCGTTACGGCCCACGTTCTTCCCCTTCCCCACCTGTGGTCGCTCCCATCTCCCTTTTCCTGTAAGCCTTTGGTCAGTGCTTGGCCCATTGGCCTCTTCCCTTCTCCAGTGCCATGTCCGTTTGTGGGCAGGGACCTGGGCTCCTGGGACTTCACAGCCCGTGCCGCGACATTTCCAGGTGTAGCTTTGTAGCGGGTAATGAGTCCGAGCGTGTCTGAAACCTCTTGTTGGTCAGTGGCGTCGCTGCTCTCCCGGCTCCTTTGTTGTGGCACTTCCTCTTACAGAGGTGACTGTCTCCTTATCTCCGAACCTGTGTGATCACAGGGATTCATGGAGCACATCACTAGATCAGGGGTTTGGGTCCCTGGCCCCCTGAGACTCTGTAGGTATAGCTCCGTGGTCGGTCATCACTTTTGTGGATTCTACAGTTTTGCCTCTGTGGTTCCTGTCATTCTCAGTTTTGGTCTCACCCAGATGTCACATGTGTCCAGGGCCTTTACTCTCCTTTCCTGAAAGTCTGCAGCTGGCTTCTCTCTCCTCTCAGGGTCCGTTGGAAGTAGGAGTGAGCCAGAGGGGGACCCCTACCCCACCCCACACCCCGCGTGCCACTGGCAAGGGTGCTGACTCCATCCCCAGCCACATAAGGGACAAAGACCGGCTAGGGGAGAACGCCTTCAAACAGGAAGCAACATTCTTTGAACTGAACTCTGAAGGAGGAAGAGCAGGGCGAGGGAGAACAGCATGAGCCCCTCGGGCCACGGAGAACAGGACAGGTTGGAGGACCTGAGGGCAGAGTGCTGCATGTGAGCAAGGGTGGAGGGACACAGGTGGTGCTGAGAGGCAGGCAGGGGTCACGCCTGCCCAGACCACGTTCTGTGAGAGTTTGAGACTTCAAGCAGAGGACTGTTATGCAGTTCACATTTTACAGAACACGTTCGCTACTATCTGGAAAATGAAGAAGGCACAGACAAATAAATAAGTAAATGAACAAATAAAAGCAGAGGGAAGAGAAAGGATGCTTTGAAAATAGGACGGGTGAGACTGAAGTCTGGAACGAGAGTCTGAGCAATGGCACTAAAGAGAAGAGGATGAATCCGAGTTTTCTGTGTTAAAGTTCAGGTTAAAGAAACCGGGGTGATGACATGTGCAGGGTAGAGGTTCAGTCAAGGCTGACTTGTGTTTCGGGTTTGTACAGCTTGGTAGATAGGTGATCGGGCCACTTGCCAGGACACAGGATAGAATTTGGAAGACATTGGTTTTTGATCTCTTGAGACATTCAAGTGGCTGTTGTGTCAAGTAATCTGTTGTTATGAGAGTTTGGCTTTGTTTTGTTTTGTTTTGTTTTGAGACTAGGTTTCGCTATTTTTGCCCGTAGAACTGCAGGCTCACGTTGCCCGGGGTACCACAGGCTCAAGCAATCCCCATCCTCAGCTTCCCAGGTAGCTGGGATTATAGGTATGTGCCACCACCCCCAGCTATATTTTTTTGGGAACTAGATCTCTCTTCGTGCCCCCAGCATGACTCGAACCTCAATCCCTGGCCCCGGCTGCAGTTTCTAGGCTGCCACTTACAGGCATGTGCCACCATGCCCGGCCCGAGTTTGGCATTTAAAACAAAGGGAGGGTTTGACTTCCCTTAAGTGATAGTACAGGACCTTCCTTTTGTTCAATGAAATTCTTCTTGCATCTTTTATTTATTCATACAGCAAATATTTATGGACAGTGCACTCCAGCCTAGTAATGTTAGAGGTGCCAAGGAAACATGAGTGTGTGAAACAAACAAAATTCCACTCCAAGTGGAAATTAAATTCAAACGAGGGAAGACATTAAAAATGACAGCTACAAGCTGGCCATGGTGGTGCGTGCCTGTAAGCTTCAGTCTATGAAGCGGCTGGAGCTAAGGGTTGCGGTTCGAACCCCGCTCGGGGCAACATAATGAGACCTAATCCCAAAAAATACCTGGGCATGCCTGTAATCCCAGCTACCTGGGAAGCTGAGATTGGGGATCGCTTGAGTCTATGGTACCCCAGGTAACGTGAGCCTGCAGTTCCACGGGCAAAAATAGCGAGACCTAGTCTCAAAAACAAAAATGACAGCTACAACAGCTAGTGTGTTAAAGGTGGTCAATACTATTGATGCGAATCTGCATCACATAGTAAAGGGGGTGATGGGGTGACACCGGGGGATGGGGTTCCAGCGATTGTGATTAGGCAGATCTAGAGAGAAGGTGACATTGGAACAAAAACTTGATCCAGGTGAATATCAAAAGAAAGAACATTTCGGGGGGGGTTGGGGGGATGTGTATGCTTGGGACAGCAAGGGGTCAGGAGGATGCCGTTGTGGCTAGAGCAGTTGGAGGAGACATAGTAGCAGAGGAGGTTGGACACACCGTGGAGAAGCTTTGCTGTCCTACATGTAAGCTGTTGTCAGGACTGCGTCACGTTCTTTGAGTGGGATGACTGAGAAGACTGTAAGGAGCCAGGTGTGCAAACGAAGTGACCAGTTAATAAGTCGTGAAAATGGGCCGGGCATGGTGGCTTGTGCCTGTAAGCTTCAGCCTATGAAGCGGCCGGGGCCAGGGATGGTGGTTCGAGTCCCACCTGGGGCCCGTAGCGAGACCTAGTTCCATAAAAAATAGCTGGGCGTGGTGGCGTGCGCCTTTCATCCCAGCTACCTGAGGCTGGGGATTGTTTGGTCTGTGGTACCCTGGGCAGCATGAGCCTGCGGTTCCACGGGCAAAAATAGCAAGACCTAGTTCCATAAAAAATAGCTGGGAGTGGTGGCGTGCGCCTATAATCCCAGCTACCTGGGAAGCTGAGGCTAGGGATTGCTTGAGTCTGTGGTACCCCAGGCAGCATGAGCCTGCAGTTCCACGGGCAAAAATAGCAAGACCCAGTCTCAAAAAAAAAAAAAAAAAAGTCATGAAAATCATCGAATGAGAATTGATGGTGACATGGACTTAGCAGGAAGATTAGAAAAAGTTCTCCACCGGACACTTTATCATTCTGATGAGATAACCCAGAGTTGCTGGGATTTCCCCATGGTTTGGGTATGTAATGGGAAAGAGAGGAATCAAGGATGGATTTTTAGCCAGGGCATCATGAGGAAATGCTGTTGAGACAGGTAAGCCTGTGGAGGTGGTGACAGTTGGCAAAGCTCAGGAGAGATGAAAAAAGTCAATTTGAAGCATGTTCCATCTGAGATGCACTTTCAGACTTGGGTGGGGGGGGGGCGCGTTTGTGTCTGGAGTCCA